>JASDQU010014782.1:84705-137591 GCA_032191745.1 Picea mariana | reverse complement strand
AATAACCAACAGCTGAAATTGCCCTTGTATTGACCTGCATGAACCTATATGTGCCTTTCACCACTGAAACCCGCATATGTACATGACTTTCCTTAATAAAAATTGTGTACGTACACAATTTTTCCTTCTACAACCTATGTATAGCTCCATATGACTACAAACCCTATTTTTTCTTCAGTAGAGTTGTTTACTTGAAATCTAACCCTTGATTTCTAACTGTTGGTTATCAATCTGTTAAGATATCCTTGCAGATCTATTGAGATCTCCTTGCAGATCTGATAGATCTACTATCAACTATTATGGATTTGAGATATGTCTTCCTCTCATGGCATCGGCTCTAATACCATGTTGATTTTCCTACTTTGACACCTAGGTACTTCGTTATTTAGTGATTTATTTGTTGTAAATCAAATTAGCAGCTCACAAAACATAATACACTTGCTAGAATAACCAACTCGAATAAATAACGAAAGCAATACTGGAAACCAAAATCTCATATACAATACACAAAGATATTATTCCCATCAACTAAGCTTATCATTCAATTAACTTCAAATCTTAGAAGTGCTCCCTTGCTGGGAAAATGGCCCATGGAGAAATATAGAAAAATTTAGACAGCACCTGTAGACCCTAGGAAATCTTGGTCTATTGTATGATCTCAAACTTTCATGTGTCCTGAGATGTACGTTCCTTTCCTTAAGAAAACTCGTGTATATGTGCTTATCTCCACTGACACTTGCATACACATGTACAATTATTGTATGGAAAACTATGTACAACACGACCTTGTTGTTGTGGCTCCAATATGTTGAAACCCACTTGCGGTTTTCTATGTTCTCTCTTCTCCCTAAACTGAAATGATCTCTATATGGAAGTTCTTCTCCACCTATCCAAGATCTCCTTGAATCACAGGCCTTCATGATCGAACCCTCTCTATATCAAAAGTGTCAAGTATCTCCTCCTTCACCCTTGCCATGCTTTTATAATCTTGATTTATGACCTAACCCTAATCTCTAAAGTGATTGACGGTTGAGATTACTTCTCACCTCACTTGAGATCAATGGATAATATTTAATTCACTAATGCTAATCACTTTAGCATCTCATTAAATAAAACTCAACTAATTAATAAAACCACTTTAATTTAATAATTCCTTTAATTAAAGTAAAGTATCAAGGTAGAAGGCTTTGGACAACTTCCACGTGTCTAGACACTTAGACATGTGTAGAATTACTTGTTTGATGCTACAAACATCAACATATAATGACCAAACACATTGCAAACTATATCAGGGTGATTAGTTTGAAGCTAATTACTATTCCCTTGTTTTGATGGATTATTGGGATCTAGATTCAAATTTGTGGGATTAGGATTGCCCCGGGTATTAGCAAGTTGGTTTGGTGGGTTACCCCCATCCCCTTGATTCTGGTTTGGCATCTTGTTCCTCCCTTTGTTTTTTTTGTTTTTTTTCTATTTTTCACATTTGGAGGATTGGGCACATTTTTTTGTACTTATAATTAGCCTTGCTTGGGAGGAACATGTTGAATGGGATTGACTTTAGGTTGGTGTAACTAGGCTTATGGCGTCAAAGGGCCTAATGGAGGATAATGAAAGGGATAATGTGGATTCTGGAGCTATGCGGCCCCATAAAATGTGGATGCACGATTACATGAATGTCATGCACTTAAGGCTATGAAAAGGGCCCCGAAGAATATTTGTCAGTGCATACTTTGGATGAAGAAAATGAATTATCATAAAGACTATGGGGAATGTGTGGATCGAAATATGAAGGGAAGCCAAACATAGGATGTTCTATACCATAGTGGTTACATTGCATGCTAGTACTAGTGGGGAAGATCATTTGACCATATGGATTAAAATTTTGGGCAATTAAACTATAGCATCATCCATGGCATGGGATGCCCCTGGCTTGTCTCAACTGGAAGAACCATCGTGAGGAGGATAAAAATTAATGGTGTATAAATACCTTGAGTGGGAATAAATGTGATCCAATTGTTGTGCCTTCAAATGGCTTCCTCTTCTATATATGGCATGGTTGAAGCTACATCCTTGGCAACAATAGGAAGAAGAGACTTCCAAAAACAATCAAGGAGAATGGAATCTTTAAGTTCAAATTTACATAAACTCCATCTCCTACTCCATTCATGAATAATATTAGTGATATGAGTGGTAGTATTCTGATAGAAATAAGTGATAATATCAACGCCTTTATCATTGCAGGCTAGTAATTGAAAAAACAGTAGGAATGCCTTGGCTATGGACTCAAAGGAGGGATGAGACCTAGCTAGTTGATCAATGTACCATTTCGCAGCAACCCCCATGGGGGCATATGGAAACAATCGATGCCTAATTGTATCATCAATAATGTTGTTAGATGAAAAACATAATTGGAAGGACATGATATGATTTGACTAATATTCTCAAGCATGTCCCTTGAATTTAGGACTATCTGAGGGAACTTTGGTTTGCATAGGGGGGAAAGTAGGATTGTGCCAGATAGGATCATTGGTTAGCCTAGTTAAATTAGGAATATTCAAATTGTCCAGGTATGGTAGATGAGGGGTTCAATTTTGATTCAAAATCACTTTATTTCTAACCATAGTGATTGTTGGATTAACCTAGGGGTAAGTAGAACCCAAACTAGATGAGGATGAACTAGACATGGACAAATGTGACCTAGAAGAGATATCATGGGATGAACTCGCAATGAACTTAATGAATGGTTGGGAGGCATATTTGGTTCTAGTCTAACATGATGAGTGGGATAAGTAATACAACTAGTTAGTTTTAGTAAGGGATGGAATCCTTGAAGGATATGAGATTCGTAAGAGAATGTAAGGGTACACTTTTAACTAAGTGTAAAATGATGAAGTGATAAACCTAAGGAATAGTGTTAAGAAAAAACAAATTACATTAAGGAAAAATTTGTCTAGACTAAAACTAAATGTGTAGATGGTGCAACAAGTGGTTTGAGCATGTTTCAATAAAGCACAATTATGTATAGGCATTAAGCAACAAGTTTCTCCCTAGAAAATTATATGACACACTTTCCTAAAGATGTTACTAATCGTATACTCAAATTGTGTAAAGACAAAGTACCCTTCCAAACACTTCTAAACAAAAGGTGATGAGCTCCGTCAATAGAAATAGAGTGAAGAGACAAACAAGGGCTTTCCATATACTCAAAATGGATGATAATGAAGTTTTTCAAAGAAGTGAATGAAGGTGTGAAAGAGGCCACTTTGATGAAGGGCATTGGGGACAACTCCTAGTGTCCAACAACTATCTACCTCAGGTAATCCCCTCACATCCAAGAGCCACCTAGATAGGAACTCAATGGTTGGTAACTAAGCTACCTCTTCATGGATATGTGCAAATTGTTACCTTCCCTCAAATGATTGAAGGGTCTTTAGCTCTAAAGATATAAGTGTCGCTTACAAACCTTCAATTCCAATCTTGGCATTAACACTTTGAAAGAGCGCATCCTTTATCGAATGGGTCTTAAACCATATCCAAAAGAAAGTATTTCAAGTACCCTAAGATTCAACAATTATGTCTCAAATGTAAGCGGCTATGGCAACTTATTTGGATCTCTATTTCCATAACCCTAGCCTAACTAAAAATTTTGGCCCCAAGTGGGGGATTTTAGTTCGTTGAGATTAATTGTTAATTTCAATGGTTGAACTTGGTGTCATGAACCAAGTATATCACTTAGGTTATGAGATGTGTGCACTTGTGGTGTGTAAAACCGAAATTGAAATGTTGAAAAGGAAATTATCTATTATTGTAAATGCACGAAAGGAAAAACATCCTTTAACAAGTATTAAACCCTAAGGATATTTTTCTTTATCAATTTTATTTTTCCAAAGTAATGCGCAATGATAAATGAAAATCCAACAACTAAAATTTCAAAATCAAAACTAGAAATGGACTAGAGAATAAAGAAAATGAAATTGCAAAATAACAAACTGAAAAAGTGCTTGATAAGTATTAGAATCTAAGGAATCTTGTCTTTACCAAATTAACTTTCTTATTCTATTGAAGGAACTTCATGAATCATAACTTGAAGAAACAACCTACACCTTTGGTTAAATGCTAAAAATGAAACAACCAAGAAAATAGAAAAACCTTACAAGCAACAAGTACTAGAAATTTAAAAATTCCTTTCCTTACCTAAAATGTTTCCCTAAATACCTAGCAATCAACACCAGTTAATAGAAAACCAAATGGAAAGGTTGAATAGGCTACAAAATCTCAAATTTGAATTAGAAACTAATTGGGGCTAGTATGATCGCATCGTGAACTAAGGGAAAGTCGTGCATGTTGAAGAGAAGTTAAATCTTTCCTCTCTAAACCTAAAACTTCATTATTGTCTAGTTATGGAGCCGCCCTTAGTTCTAAAAAGGAGTCAAAAGTCTTTCAAAATTTCCGGGTTTCGGGATTCGGCTATTCACAAAGTATGATTTTTAATTAACAACTCCAAAGTTCCGGTACCAAAGTCCCGAAAGGGGTTTTATTTGAAAGAAATAATTAAAAATAAAAACGATTAATAGTTCCCTAAACTTTCCAAATGTTTTTGTTCAATCATCACAACTTTAAAAGTATTATAAAGTCCCAACACGCTTTTCACTAAGTATATTTTAATCATGATTAATTAAGTTTTAAATGTATTTAACAAATCATTAATCAGTCGCGATTCAGGATTCCTTGTATCAAAATTCTATCAAAGTCTCGACCCTTGAACCCCTGATTCCCGATTTCCCATAAAGTAAAAACTAATCCCTGATCTTGATAAATTAAAAGATTAATACAAGTGGTTAGCACCTTAATTAATCCCATCCCGATTTCGCGATTCGGGGTTTGCTTGTGACATACCTCTTGGGGACACGATACTTGAAACTCTGAAATGCGAAATCGTGAAAGTATTAAAAGCGTAAACTTAATTAACTTAAATTTAAACAGGATTAATGATGTTTAAATGATTTTTCATGTTTCGTTATTCGGGAGTCGCTGAGGACATTTCTTTTGAAGCTCCAGTTTTGGATCGTCGATATACAGTAGTATCTATAATGGACAAATGGAGATATTTTTAACACAATTGCATATCTCTAGTCATATCTTCCCCATTAAAACATTAAAGTTTTATCGCCTGTCTCAGTACGCTCATTGTAAGACGAGTTAAAGGTTAATAAAAGTTTGGTTTTTCGAATTTCATTCTTATTTTTCAGACTCAGGAGCGATTTGCATTCAACAAAACTTACGCATTTTTCTCTGCAACATGATTTTGTTCTAGCGCAAACGTCATGGCACCCATAAAGGCACCTAAGAAAAGTGAAGAAGCAAGTGAAAGCTCGAATCCGGAGGGAAATATTATATCTGATACTACGCCGCATGCTATTGATTCGATCAAATCCTGGAGGCAAATTTTTGAAAACTTAGACTATGAAATTAAGAATTTCCCCGATGATTCCAAGAACAAACTCAAGGACATAGCAAAGTCTGAGCTTCACAAGATAGCCACACACCCACGACTCATGTCATACAATGATATGATCAGCTGGGCTTTAGAGAAAACCGACGTGCAAACGAGGAGTATTTTAAGTAGCCAAGGGGTCGTCGTCGGCTCATTCAGACCGAAGCATATTCAAGTAATGTATAAATTGTCTCATAATTCTAAATACATTTATAATTTCGAATTCATAGCTGAATTTCAAAGAAAAGAATGCACAGAGTCAGCTCAAACATATCCCGATATAATCAAAGACTGGTGGGGAGTTCCAGCAAAATTTAGGGCCGATACCCATGGCAATTATGCCACAACTCCATTAAATGAGTACATGGTTTATATAGCTCTGATGCTATGTATACTTTTCGGGGAGAAAAGCCCTACCCATTTCCCTGCAGAATGGGTACCACTTTTACATGAAGTAGCCGAGGGATAAAGTTTCAATTGGAGCAAGATTTTATCAGATAATCTAGCTAAGGATATTACAGAGTATCAAACGGCGAAATCCAAAGGTCGTCATGTATATTTCTACATGTCTGCATACATTATGGATGCTATCTGCTTCATGAATCCATTCCCCTTGATGAACTGGAGCTGGAACCCAACCTGCACTGAACCCATTCATGAGTATCACTCTAACCTATGGGAGGAAAATGTTAAAGATTCCTTTTACGAAATCTGTCATTTCGTAGTGTTGCATGTGCATCAAATGTTGTATGGTTGTGCACCCCCTTGTATTTCGGTATCAATCATAGGAAACCTCAAGGCCATTTCCGATTGGTTTATCGAGGAGAGTTTCTCCTATGTCAGGGTTTTCAGATGCTCAATTCCTCCTCACGCACTTCCAAAATTCCTTCCTAACAGACTGGTGTGCAGGGAGGTGTCCTATCAAACAATAACAGGCGGCATCAGGATAGAACTGAAAGCAGCTCAAAAGAAGTTCTGGTCAGTTTTCCCTGTGCAAATTAGGAAGTTTTCACTACTTAACCTAGGTCATTCCAAGGTTGAAGCCACAGCACTAGAAGACGTCAAATTGGTGGATCTCGAACACAGAAAATATGACCCTTATCAAATTGTGGCAAATCACCTTGCCCACTGCAGTCTGAAAGCGTACAAACACAAAAAATCCCCCTGCGACGACATGTTCAAAGGAGCTAGAACCTATGAAGAGGTATTAGACAGAGTATAGGCATTATCAACCGACTTGTAGACCAATTTTTTGACCTTCCAAAGACACAGGCAAAGTGGTTTTCCAAAGGTACTACAAGGAGAATCGACAACTTCCCCTCCAGCACAATGAAGTACTCCCCCAGGTTTCGGATCAGAAGTGCAAGATAAAGCAAATACAAAGGAAAATCCAAAGGAGACTGAAACGTTTTCACAAAAAGCAGAAGTTCCACAGACGGAGAACCTAGGATCAAGAACAGAAAAAGGGTCTGAGACACCTCCCAAGTCTAGTAAATCGATTCCCCCTTCATCATCAACAATTCATGCTGATATCCCCAAAACAACAGGAGAAACAAAATCTACAGAGCTGGGTAGTCCCATTACTTCCTTGACTCCTTTACAGTCCACTTTTGGGATCCCCCGGCTGCAAGTCATATATGCTACTGACCTTACTCCTATCTCTAGAGAAGAGATAATAACTAATTTTTCGGTAAAAAGAGGAAGGTTGTCGTGAAGCAGGAGATGCATCAAAGAGAAGGTACCATGGTAAAGAAGCACAAAGTTCTGGTAGATGGGCAGAATTTGGAAGAAGAAGATTTCGCTACAGAGGTAGCGGGCTCTATGGGAGCTTTGGCAACAACCAACCTTTTTACTGTTGACAATATGAGAACAAGGATGAAACAGAGTAATCACATGATAGCCCAGTTGCAGGGCCAATTAAAAAATACTGAGAAAAATATCAGAGAAGAAATAAATAAAGTTCTGGACCAAGCCAAAGTTGTTGACAAACAGGAAATTCAATTGCTTAAGTCAAGTCTAGACGAGATGAACAAGAAGATGCAGATGAGTCAAATGCAAGCTATTCGGCAAGAAGAACTTGTAAGACAACTACAAGCTAAATTGAATTCAATGGAAGGCTAGGTTATAGATTTGAAAGTTTTTCAGGTCCAGTCACTGGAGGTGCATACAAATATAGAAGCTGAGCAACAGAGATTGATCTCCAAAGTAGAGATTATTCAGAATTATTTTCAAGTAATAAGTGAATCCTTTGATAAAATTGTTTTCAAGGAAAAAGAGGCTAAAGCAGCAAGGGCTACTTTTCAAAAAGTAGTTGTATGTTCAGGAAACGAAGAGGTATCAAAAACTCCAAAGCTATCTGTCACAGAGCAAATCAGAGGCGATATCATGCTTAAGGTATGGGAGGCCAACATAGCCGAAAACAAGAGAATAGCCAAGGAAATCAAAGATGATTGTGAAGAAGTCTTTGATTTGCTAGACAAAGGATCATTAGGTATTGGAAGAGACAATTGTACTAGGCTTCTAGGACAGATTAATATCATAAAACATCAATTGAATTTCAAAGAGAACTTGAACGAAATTCAGATGAAAATTTCACAACTAAAAGAAATTGGTGTTACCCTAATAGACAGGTGGTTGGTGAAGCCAAACTTAAAATTCCAATCAATTAAGTTTGTTGATAAAGGGATTGAAGACCGGCTTCCGAAAATTCAGAGAAAGTTTTATCTATTCGAAGCGAAGGATCTTCCAGAGCCTCCCAGAATTTTTGTGCACTTTCTGGAAAAATGTGTTGAATGTATCGGATCAAAAGAAGGAGATACTTCAATAAAACAATGAAGTATCATTTTGAAAGTTTATATTATCGAGATAACAGAAAAATAAAAGAATATCATGCAAACGGTTTAGGTTTGTATTTTTTTAAATGTTAGCCCCTAGGAGTTAGGAAATCACCAACTGTCAATAATTGGCGACTTTGTATAAATATAATTTCATAAGACTAAGAGAAGGCCTTTTTTTCTGGGTTGATTGTAAGCAAGAAATTTTGATTTTTGCCTGAATTAATATGAATGCAAATTGAAGATTCCAAATCTTGTCAAGCCTAAGTTATGTGTTCCTTTGTTGTTTCATCTTTTTGTTATATGTCTTTGATGAATGTTTAGCTTCAATTTAGTACAACTTCTACTACGGTGATTAATTATTTTGGTCATCTAATCATTTACAGTTTTTCCTCTGTATCAGCTATCAGTAGGTACAAGACCTATGAATGTCTTAGGTTTCAATATCATATGCTTCATTAAAGTTTTCCTGTCTAATTTCGTCTTCTGTCACAAAGTGAGATTCCTCTTAAATTGATGCCTCACATTGTTCAACAGCTCTATGTTTTTCTTTCATTTCATGCATATTTTCCCTTTCAAATTTAACTCAGATATAGGGAACGACCTTTAATTTTGTCATACTATTAATTCAACATTTTGAAGTTCTTCTTACATATTTCAAAACAGAAATAGAAAAACTTGAAAATGAAGAAATTGATCTTTTAAAATTCTATCCCTCGTGACTGTACCCGTTTCGAGACAGCCCAATATAGAGCCCGACCTATCAGATCAAACAAGGATTGCTTTAAATTTATTTAACACCATCTTACAGATAGCAAGCAACCAATTTGAGTTAGAATGTTCATGGGCAACAATTGAGAGAGATATTAGCATCCAGGAACACTAGGAAGCTCGACAGAGACAGTTAAGAAATCAGCCATAGCTTATCTTTTTAAAACCGACACTTTATTCCTTAGCTCTCTCTACCTTTTACGAATGCCTTGACAGTATACTTTAGAGACTTAAAGTATAAACTCAGGAACAACAGTGCACACACAGCTTTTTGGAGGAATTATGTGCATTGAAACAAAACAAAAATTGTATAATGGTCACTAGTTGAGACTAAAAACATGGTTTTTGGCCTAAATAGGACCTACTAAACAATAGTACCATACCTAAAAAAAATAGAAATAATAAGGCTACTAATCTAACCAAAAACAAGGAACACACACACAACTGAGAAAGCAGATTGTGGATCAACTTCTCTAGTGGAGTCATCGATCTATTGGTGAGCTTTGATTCAAGGGTCTACCAAAAACCCTACCCTAGTTGGTTGTGAAGCTAGACACAAATAATAACGAAATAAAACTTAAACAAAGGACACATGCAAGCAACACAATGAATCATATCTTATGAATGAAAGAAATGCAAGCAATGAATAATGGATTTACTACTAACATATAATATCCAAAGCACAAGACATAATGGAATAATAGTTAATGTTTTATTAATCCAGTGGAAAAAGGAATAACTTGCGACGAATGGGAGAAGCTCAATGTAGAAGTGGGCTCCACAACTCCTCTTTGGGATGAGTCATTTACCTCTATGTGTGTTCCAAATAAAAAATTGGTAGAAATATGATGCAACTCTCAAAGATAGGGGGACGAGAACTATGGCTTCAAGTCTCTCTGGAAGAATTTTGATAGCATATCCTTACTTAGGAATATGGAACAATGGTGTGACCTCAAGAGGTTTATTTATAAGTGAATGATGGAACCCTCTTTGGATCGAACTTCTATGTGAATTCTTCTCATTATATTAATGAAGCTATGGGGCAATGGTGGTTAAAGAATACTATATCAAATGATTTTAATGAATATGAGGGTCTCACAAGGTCCACATGCAACCACTACATTGTTTTAGAGGTATAGGGGAATTATTGTGCCATTAAAATAACTACTTTTCTTATTTTAGAAATGGTTGGATGGATATTAAGGCACATCCTATGCACCACATGCAAAAAATAATGGGAAATATGGGTGCTCAACAATTAGGTCAATTGATTGTTTAATTAGGATATATGAGGTGCAACTGAGGTTAAATGATGATGGATATGGGTGCAAATGGAGGTTCTAATAGTGATGGTGATGTTTATGAGTGGAAAGACTATAACTGATCAGATGAGAAAAATTAGGTTACAATTTTTTGTTGGTGCCACTTCCCCATTAGATGTTCTAGGAGTAGGAACCATATATTGAGATAATGGGAAAATCAATAATGTGTTCTATGTTCCTACCCGATAGACTAATTTATTTTCAATTTTAAAAATCACTCATTCAAGTGATGACAAACTTTTGAGCTTTTACCACACGATATTCTAATTTGAGATCTCAAGGATCCATCTCAAGTAATTGATTAGAAGTGATGATGATTATTCAAGGTTGTACAAGTTTCAAAAATTTGAACCCTCATCACCTACCAACATATTCATTGCTCACACTGATGGCTTGAGCATCCTTTGGCATTAGTGGTTTCATCATTTGAACTACTTCCCATTACAACAACTTTCAAAGCACCTTATGGAATGTGCCCTTCCTCTTGTCTCTTGCAATGATGGTGTGTGCCATGGTTGTGTACTTGGTAAACTTCACAAAGACAACTTTCCATAAGAAAAGAAAAACCACCATTGTAGTTTCTTCACAAAGATATTATTGGTCCATTTCCCACTCTGTCCCTTTCTAGTGTATGTTGTCTTCTCACATTATTGATGTTTTCTCTGAGCGCACTTGGATTTACTTTTCCAACCAAAAAAGGTGATGTTTTCAACAAGTTTGTAGCCTTTAGATCACTTGTTGAAAATCAATTTGGGCATCTAATTAAGAGAATTCACACAGATAATGGAGGCGGAATTTGTAAAAAACAAATTCAACAATTTGTTTCCACTTATGGAAACAAAATGTAGCATGTCTTACCCTATACACCATAGCAAAATGGTGTCATTGAATGGAAGAACCTCACTCTTAAAGAAACCAATCTAAAAACTTAACCCCTCAATTTTGGGTTGAAGCTACAAATTGTATTGACTATATTTGATTTCCACCAAATGTAAGTATGAAAGAAGCATGCACTGAAATCAAGCATAGTATAATTCATTTAAAATTGTTTAGATGCAACTTTTAGGTGCATCTTCTAGATGAAAATCATAAAACCATGGAACCAAAGAGTGAGCATTGTATATTTTTTGGTTATTATGACAATGTTAAAGCATATACACAACTTGCACCTAAAACATCAAAGATAATATTTGAAGACATGTTCAATTTGATTAACACTACTTAGCATGTGTGCTTATGTATTGATATTCACCAACATCTTCTTCTTCTTCATCTCTTTCTTCTCCAACGCTTGCATGTCTTCTAGATGATGATTCTTCTTCTTCAAGTGATGAGCATATTGTGGGGAATCTTACTCCTCCTCCTCCAATTCAGTTTATTGGTCCTACACCACCTTCTCTTCTAATATGGTTCAATAATACTATGGAAGTTTTTGGTACTTTAGTTGGTGATCTAAATGATCCTTGTAAGATTTTATCTCAATTTAGAATAGTTGGTTTTGTTCTTTTGACTAAGCACATGGAAATTGAATATACTCATAGTTATAAATAAGCAAGTGGTCATCCATAATGGGAGGAAGCAATGGAAGAATACATTCATTCTTTTATAAAGAATGAAACTTGGGATGTTTTTCCTCTCCTTGATGGCCACAAAGTTGTTCACTACAAATGGGTCTATAGAACTAAGTTTCTATCATATGGAAGTGTGGACAATTCAAATCCTCCCTTTTTGCCAAAGGTTTCTCCTGATTTGAAGAAATTGACCTCATGAGTTGAAGGAATTGACTACTAAAATACATGTGTACTTGTCACAAAGATGGATTCAATATAACTTGTTCTTTCACAAGGTTGGGAGGTATATTAGGTGGATGTCAAAAGTTCCTTTTTTCATGGGGATTCGAATGAAGAAATCTACATGAAACAACCTCCTAGTTTTGTCAAAGGTGACTCCCCCTTTGTTTGTCACCTAAAGAAGCCCCTTTATGTTCTAAAGCAATCTCCTTGAGCTTCATATGAGAATATGGACAGTTTCCTTCTTAGTTATGATTATATGAGGTGTCAATTGAATCCTAGTGTCTACACCAAACATGCTAATGGTGAACTCCTAATCCATGTGAAGTATTTTGATGACCTGATTGTCACTAGAAGTGATCGCCAACATATTAACCATGTGAATTCTACTCCTATGACTTAGTTTAATATGTCTAACTTAGGCCCTTTTCATTACTTGCTTGGTCTTCAAGTCCAATATTCCAAGAAGGGAACATTTCTTTCATGGCCTAAGTATTCTAGTAACCTCCTTGAAATGTTTCACATGGAAGACTCCAAGTCTGCCCCCACTCCTTTTCTACCATGTGTCAAACTTTCTACCAAGTGTTGAACACCTAAGGTTAATCCTATTTTGTATATCTGGTTGATAGGAAGTGTTCTCCACCTAACCCATACTTGATCAAACCTTTCCTATACCATTGGATTAATGTCTTTATTTATAAAGGATTGCCATGAGACTCATTAGAAAGAAAGAAACCACATACTTATATACATTCAAGGTACTTATCGGCATGTCATATAGTAAATTGCACATTATTATTCTTCCTTTGTGGGTTTTACAAACTCGGGGCTAATGAAATTGATGATTGCAAGTCTACGTATGAATATATTTTCCACCTTGGTTCAATTCTTATTACTTTATCCATAAAGAAGCATCATGTTCTTATTGTTTCTTATATAGGGGCAAAGTATAGGAGAGATGGCAATTGGTCATTGAGTTTAGTTTTCCCCAAGATCCACTAATTACTCATTGGTGCAACAATCAAACTTTTGTTCACATACTCCAATCTAGTTGAGAACAAGTGCAACAAATGCATTAACATCCATATGCATTACATACACTAGCTCATTCATCATCAAATTATTGACTTGCAATTTGTCATACAAAAGATTTGATTGCAAATTTTTTTACTATGTCACCAATTGAAGCCAAGTTCCTTCACATCCGATCTTTGTTAGGGCCAAAGGAAGTTGTCATTATGGGGGGGGGTAACATGTAATCACTCCATACTTTCCCTTGACTTGAATTCAACCTTAGGAGGGGATATGGGTGTATAATTATTTGTGCAGATAAATTAATTATTTATGAACATATAGTAATTATTTATGTACAATAAATAAGATTTAAACAAGTTTTGGAAACATAAAAAATAAACATTGTAATCATCAAAATAAGCATTAGAATTATCAATATAAGATTGAGTCACTCTAGTTAACCGATCTTGTTCTCATAATCATTGATAGATCCCAAGTTGGAAGTAAGATTGGAGAACCCAACTATATCTGACTTGGCTATTTCAAAAGTGGCCCATTGAACTACCATAGGTGTCTTTGTAAACCATAATCAGTGATCAATAAGTCTTCAATTGATTTCTTTATAAATTGGACAATAGTCCACATTGTACTATGTTGTTTGAGGTCATAGAATAATAGAATTATCCTTTGCAACCATGGGTGTTTCCCTCTTGAGGATTTTACTACATTGATCATATTGTCCTTTCTGAGTTTTTCATTATGATCTCGTGACCATGTTAAAATTCAAACACAAATGCACCCACCACTTTTATGAGACACATGAATAAAAATTTTGGGGATTTTGTAGATGATTTTGTAACCACATATTTAGATGATATCCTTATCTTTAGTTTTTCTTTATTAAGTCATGTGCAACGTCAATATCAAGTTTTGACTAGACTTCACAAGCATTCCTAGTACGCCAACCTTAACAAGTGTTCATTTTCTCAAGAGTTATGTTCTTATTTAGGGTACAATATTGACCAAGATAGTGTTCATGTAAATCCTCATAAAATCGATGTTATAGTCGAATGGCTTGCTCCAACTTGTCTTGTGGACCTTAGGAGTTTTCTAGGTTTAGTAATTTTTTATAGGGGATTAATCCATCATTAATTTTTAACTGATTTTCCTTTATATGTTTTAGCAAGGCTTAAAACCCCTTATGTATGATCAAAAGACCAAGATGTAGTATTTTGCAAGCTTAAGCATGCATTGTCTTCTGCCCCTTGCTTAGTTCTTCCAGTTTTACAACTACAGTTAGGATTTCAAATGGATGCCTCACACTATGTTTTCTTTATGATCTTCTTACATGACTAAAATCCCATAGCATTTTATTCAAAAGCCTTTAATAACACAAAAACGAACTATTGAGTGTGCCATAAAAAATTATATGCACTAGTAAAAGCTTGCAAACAATGGAGGCATTATCTACTCAGAAAACAAATCATTGTATACTCAAATGACCTACCATTTCAATACCTCCAATCTCAGTCAAAGATTGAATATGAGTGCATGATCAAATGGTCTTCCTACTTGCAATCTTTTCACTTGATGATTTACTACAAAAAAGTGCAAAATGATTAATTTCTCTATAGTTTGCTTTGTCCACTTGGGCCTCTTCTTTCTACTATTTCTTCTTTCTCACATCTTGACTATCATTGTTTGAGTGACTTGTACAATGATGATGTCTCTTTTTGACCAAATTTATAAGGCTTTTCCACGTCCATATTCTTCCTCACGTGTGGAACTCTTCAAATATTACAACATCAAAGATAAACTTTTGTACAAAATGGATAAGATGTGTTTTCCTAATGGGGGGCTCGGGAACCTACTTCTCAAGGAGGCATACTCAACCTTTTATGGAGGTCATTTTGGTAGGCACAAGACACTCCATCACTTGCAACACTTCTTCTTTTGGAAAAATGTCACTAGGGATGTTTCATGTTACATAAAGAGATTTGCTTTATGTTGTACCTCTAAACCAACAAAATCGAAGTTAGGGCCTACGAATTCTCTTTCCATCCCTTCCATGCCTTGGTAAAGCATCTTCTTGGACTTCATATCTAGCTTTCACGTGACCATTAGACAACATGATATTGTATTTGTGATTGTGGACTGGTCTAGAAAAATGACCAAGTTTATACCATGTGCTAAATTGATAATGCTTTTAGAGTCGCTTTTTTATAATTCACTCATATATGGCCACACATTGGCCTCCCTACAATAATTGTATCTAACATAAGATAGCATATTTGTGGCCCATTTTTAAAGGTACTTATGGCAATTACTAGGGACTAAACTTCAATTCTCTACAACATTCCACCCTTAGACATATGGGGAAACGAATATATTCAACCACACCTTGATACATCATCTTTGCATATGAAATAAAAATTCTCCATCCAAGAGGGATGCTTCCTTATCTCCATATAGAAATGTTATTCACACTCTAATCTCACATTCACCATTTCATTTACGTTTGTATTTTCAACCATTGACGCCATATGAACTTCCCTTGGTTTTTCCTCATGCAGTAACCAAGAAAGAATCAAGTGAATTACATGTAAAGGTGTTGCAAATACTTCAAAGTACACAAGTACAAAAAATAGTGTAGTTGGAGAAGAAAAGGGCTCCATATCATTTCTAAGTTGGAGACAAGGTTTGGTTGTTACTTAACAAAAGGAGCTTCAAGAAAAAAATTGCATCACAAACATAAGCCTTTGATATATGGTCCTTATAAAATCATTTCAACAATTTAGGGACAATACTTTTAGGCTTGATGCCCCTTCACATATTGGCATCCATTGTGTTGTGAATGTTAATAAACTCAAGCCACATGATGAATCAACAATGGATATGGAGATCCAACATATTGAAGATGTTCAACCATAGTTCCAATAAATGTTGTCACAAGATACAGTGCTTGACACTAAAGAAAGGAAGACTCACTAGTCAACACAGCGTTCTTAGTTGGGGAAAAGAAACAACAATTTCCATGCCAAGAAAAATGGATTTTGAAATAACAATTACACTAATTGTTTCCTCACTTGGTGGGAGTATGGGAGTGCAATGTTCATTCTCTTGGAAGCTATGATGAGAGCCCCACATGAATGTTCTCAAGTTAAAGTGAAATATTTAAGTAATTAGTGGAAGTTTGTCTAACTAGTTTGTGTTTGAAATTGCACATGGAAACATGATCATGGCATAATAGCAAACTCAAAAATGACACAAGATATACATGATAAAACCCTCAAAAGGGAAACGTCCACAGAGAAAATGGGAAAATCTCAATTGCTTCTTTATCAACTCTTACAATGAGAACCAGATCCTTTCTTTATAGAGCATAAACTTGCATGCAATACATTTTTTCTTTTTTAGTTCACTAAGTCAATAACTAAAAGATTCTCCAAGTTAAGCTTACTTAAACTTGGAATCTATCCATACATGGATAGATCAAGATAAACTTGATCTTGATCAATCTAGTGTTATGAATAATTACAAAGTTATTTATTGTGCATGATTAATTTATTGAATGTGCACAAATAATTAAATTATGTGCACATGGTTATGCACCAACATTTGAAATAGTCAATAAGGGGTTATTCTCTAAATACCAACTACCTTTTATGCAAGAGATTTGTGGATAAACATTGTGTGGTAAATTTTGAAACATCATTTTTTATTATCAAACTAGTATCTTCTAAATACTAGTATCTTCTAAACTAGTATCTTTTATTATAAGTACTCTTCATCTTCTTTAAGATCAACAATCAATATTTCTCCAATGCTTCTATAAAAAGAATAGTGTTTATAAATACAAGCATGAAGTCAATATAAACTCATGCTTGGTTTTGTTTTAGGTATTTGTCTCATAATATTTTCCTTACAACATGACCTCATTCAGTGGTTTTATTAGTGGTTCTCATGTATTAAAAAAAAATAAGATAAGAATGATATGCAAGCTTTGTAAATCATAAATCATCTTTGGTCCTAAAGATGGACTCACCTAGTTAGTCCAAAATATTAACATAAATAAATACATAATGAATCTTGAAAATATTATACTTGCATGGGCTAGAGTGAGATGATATATTAAAATGCTTTAATTATTGATTTTAGTGGTTTGTTCATTTTTTGGTATATCAATAAATATCTACAAACTTATAAAATAAATATCTACAAACTTATAAATTAAGACTTTTTTTCAAATTTCACGATTTTTTAAACTAAATAAATTGTATATAAGTGTTATTTAAAAAAAAAAATTAAAGCATGCATAAAATTTGTACAATGATTGTTTTTGTACAATGATTGTTTTAGACTATCATTATACAAATTTCACATAAAAAATTGCTATTATTAAAAAGGGTTGATTTTTGAAAACATTTTTACAAGAATTTTTAGGGAGTATGAAACAAATACTTTGGAAAGTTGTTGTATATAACACAATCATGTTAAGTCTTTAAGAAATAAAAAAATCTACAACAACTTAAAAATTCTACAACAACTTAGTACAACATTAATTATGTGCACCAACAATGGTAGAAATGACAACTTACTCATGGACTTTACAAGCATGGGGCTCTTTGGTATGTCCTCCATTTCAAGAATAATATGGTAAAGTGTGTGTTGTACGTTATTTAGTGAATGGGTGTACCAACTATAATTGGAGTTGTTGGTGCAGACAGAAAATAAAATATGCATGTGTGTGAATGGAATCAAACATATTACTTTCCTTAATATGCAAGATAAAATATATCTAAAGAAACAAGCAAAGAAAACCTTTGAAGCAAACTTTGTGAGAAACAATCACTATTGTAGAAGAAGGGAAAGGGGATCCAAGTGAATGAAACTCCTTTTCGAACCTGCATAGAATGAAATTCAACCAACCAACACTACAAATCTTTCAAGATGTTAGTAGGTTAGCATCTAATCCACTAAAAACGTATGAAAACACCATTCAAATGCATGTTTTAATGGGGGGAAGAAAACCCAATACTTTGTATTAATGAAAAGTGAAAAGAAGGCTATAAATAAGAATAGTGTCACCTAGAGTGAGTTATGCAAATGACCTTTTGAGCTTTCTCATTGAGAAAGTTCTATCCTCTTAGAGGCTCTCTCCTTGACGTTGATGGTGGCTGGAAGAAACTTGCTCCTAAGTGAAGGATAAAGTGAGCAATACTAACCCCAATGAGGAACAATGAATTCATTGTAGCAAAGGACTCAATCTCGAAATGCACTTGCATAGCATAACCTTAATTAAACTCATGTAACCCATGAGAGATCCATGTATTTATAAGTTTTCTTGGAGAATGTCATGCATGGTAAGTGGAGATGTTTTCCAAGTTAGGCCATGTAGTTGCCTTAATAACTCCAACTACCTCATCACAATTGTCAAAAAATGCAAGATTTTAGTTTTTCCATGCTTTAAGTGTGCATGGAAATAATTGTTGATGTTTGGACAACATCGGGAAGACATTCTCCTAGATTAATAATTAATAATATGATTATTGATTATTAAATAATATATATAATAATAATAAATGGTTATTGATTATCCAATGTGTTATCACTCTATAATTTTCCTTGGTTGTGAGAGGAAAACTCAGAGGTAACACAAACCAACTTGCAGATTGAAAGCTAGACCTTCCAATCTAGAGAGGGCTCTCTCTGTTATAACTCAATCAATGACTGATTGGTTATCTAATCACGAACAGTGGCTAGATCTTCAGATAAGGATGGAGTTTATAAAATTGGTGGCAAAGTTAGGGTTGAAAGAAAATATCCATTGGGTATGGAGTCAATAACTAAGTTATTTGTGAAAATGATCAATAACTTGGTGGAAAAGCAAATTTTCCAATAGAGGCAAGGTAGAAAATGCATTTAAGTGATTTAATTCATTGTAGTATGGTGGAAGAATTTGAGAAATATAGTCCATCAAGGCAAAGCATCTATATAAGGATGAATTCTGCAATGACTTCGGAGGAAGACTACGAGTATTTAATTGGTGTGTTTTCAGAGCATTAAATAATGAATTCTGAAACATCAATTTTAAACTAAACACTTAAAATATTACACATTCAATGGAAAATAATATAAATAAACATGCAGAGACAAGAAATTCACATACTCAAAGGCATTGGCACAGGAATCTCTGCACAAAACTGCTCTATACCTCTGTATTGATCCCTTTCAAATAAGTTCAGGAAATATTACATGCACCACCAGTCTCTTTTTCCTTCACTCCCCAACCCCTTCACCCTCCTCTCTTTCATCAGATATAGAGTAATATTAAATTGTATCTCAAGAGGGTCGAAATCTTTAGGTTTTCTAAATTTAGGAGTTACAACAAATTATAACAAACTAGAACTGATTCCTAGATTTTAGGGTTTTGTTTCTTGACTAATTTAAACATACAATTCTCAACAAATTACACTATCTGAGGGGAAAAAAAATTATTTGAGTCTTCATGGTGATTTAGCATGCTCCATCCAGCTGGCAGTAGAATAGACTTTGTCTTAGTCTAACTATGTAATTTCGCAGTGTCCTGGTGACAACTCGTTGCAAAAACTGTCTAAAATTATGTATCTGGTATTTTTTAATTTTCTCTCAAATGGTAAACTAGGTTGGGCAATTTTTTGTCAGCAAGTTAAAAACATTATAATGCTCCTCCAAAAAAAAATTGAGATAAACCTAGTTCATGGTTTGGGAGATATGATGAAAATACACTTTCGCAGCATACTAGTTCATTGCGAAACTACTGCTACAAGAAATTTTGCAACGTGCCAAAATTCACTGTATGTTTTTAATTATGTGCAATATGTATGGTGGTTTTGGCCTCTGCATAGGTTAAATATAGAAAAATATGTGCCACCAACTCATTGTTACATTGATGTACTACTTTTGCAGCTTGATCACTGGCCCTTCAACACTTTTGCAGCTTGCTCACTGGCCCTTCAGCACTTTCGCAGCGTGCCCTGTTTCACATTCGCTATGAAACTATTGGTGCTGCAAAATTGTGTTAACATATAAAACTTGAGCCAATAGTCTCCCATTATTCTTCATGATGATTGGACTGTTGTAGTAGATGCATTTCAACCTTATATTAATCATCCATAATGAGCAGTACACTTATTAGAATTCGGGTAACTCTGTTTGTTAGTATGTTGTTGAACAAAATCTGAATTCAAGTAACTCCCCCTGCAATACAGCTCTTCCTACCTCAATTGAATGACTCCCCCTATCAATCTGATCTCTTTGTCTTTGACTGCTCTCCCCCTTTGTTTCTAAAATGGTAGCTCTTCCTGACAAGGTCTCTCCCCATGTCATCTCTACAAGATGCCATGTATACCACTATATACAACATATTGTTGTCGTTGCGGATACTGTTGCCCTACTGGAATATTGTGGAACTGTAGCTCATACTTATCAAACGATCCTTGGACCTGTCCATTGCTTCTCATCGATCTCTAACCAGATGTACCCATATCTATCCATGATGCTTCTCTACTGTATAATGCTCTAAATTCATCTGAGAGACTTTTATACTCTACTTGTCGCATGATTCATCTTGTCAATAGAATGCAATCTATCCAACTAGAATTGATCTAGTTGTCCATCCAACTCAAACACACATCAACCAGCCAATACATATTCATATTTTCTCTGTCACTGTCTCAGTACTTACTACAACCTCTGTCAAAATCATTGTTCCTGAAACTTCAGCTTCTAGTTTGTTCCCTTCATCTTCAGACTTGTACTCGGCCTGTCTTCATCATTACCTCACTTGTTGTAGAACTACTATCACAGAAACCAGACCACGAAGTTTTCTTACACTTCGATATCGTCCTTACCCATTCTCTCACAAATGAATCAAGCATAGTTGTATTTATACTTTTCCACTCACTCCATTTCTTGCCCACATACTAACTTCCATTTAGGGTTTGTCCACTTATAACCACTTTGGGACCAATGCATGACCATATCACATAACTTTACTAAGAGAATACATAACCTGCATTATTCCTGAATAGATGAAGACCTGCAACAAACCATGTCATAACTTGCATAGAGTTATACCATCAAACCATGATGTTTTCGATGATCCTAGTTATCTATTCATTTTTTTGTGCTTCAATACTCATAGGAGTATCAACATGAACAGTTTTTAAGTCTTCCCTAATTTCTCCTTCCCTTCTTTGTTTCTAATTTTTTGAGAAGGAGTTTTGGTGGATCATTAAAATAGCATTGGAAAACTTTTGAGATCATCATCACTCAATTCTTTTGGTTGTTCTACTATTGAAGATTCATCATCATCATCATTATTTTGTGCACCGGAAGCTTCTTTATCCTTGTTTTGAGAATTTTCCTTTTTTATTTTCCATTTGTTGGTTAATGGATAATCTACTTGTATGACATTATCAAGTTCTGGAATTGTGTCAGATTTTTCTTTAGGACTTTTCTTGTCTTGAGCTTGATCTACTTTATATGCATAGCTTTGATTATTATATTTCTTATTAGAAGTTTTACCCACCATTCTCCTATTATTAACTTCATCAATTTCAGGAGCAATATATTCATCATCTTTCTTTCTTTGTACTTCAATTTTTCTTTTCCATATATTCTTATTATGTTTGTTAGGGTTTCATATCTTTAAGGATTGTATTGGTAATCTACATTCTCTAGTTTTATGACCATAGTTGTTGTATTTTTGACATTCAATATTGAAGTTTTGCAAAGGAACAAATGAGTTATAGTTTCTCTTCTCAGTGTTGTACTTATTATTCTTATATCTTTTGACATTTCTATGATTGTATTGTCCATAAGCTTTGCAGTGTACTGCCTTATGTCCAAAATTATTCCAAGAGTAATAATATCCAATAAATAGATATCTATTAGGGGGATTTCTTCTAGTGATTGTATTTTTCTTGTCATCTTTTATTCTAGTAGGGAGTGTTGGTTTTTGTTTATGTGGAACATTTTTCAATGGTATCATTTATGCCTTATTACCTTCTCTTCTTAAGGAGATTTTTATAGCATCTACGTAACTGATTGGCCTTTTGGCTGATCCTTGTGATGTAGTGGTTGAGTCTTGGGTGTATCCCAAACCAGTCTTATTGTTTGGTGACCTTTGACTACTGAGAATTTCATCCAAGATTTTTGGACTATTTTCAAATTTTAATCCCTTCTTTTCTTTCTCAAGCTCACCTTTTAGCAGCTTAATCTCAGCTTCTAGTTTCTCACATACTTGTTTTTTATCACTAAGTTGTTTTAAAATGACTTTTTCAATTTTGTTAGCTTCCAAGAGCTAGGATTTTAAATCACTGATGATCTTCTCTAATTCTTTGATAGTTCTTAATGCATCTATTTCTTTTCATTGATGTGATTCTTCAAATTCTTGAATTTATGCCCTAAGTAGCTTGTTCTTATTTTTATACTTTCTTAGTTCCTCCAGAGCACTAATTAGTTATGCTTCTAGATTCACTTCTCCTTCAAATTCAGAGTTTTCTTCATCATCTACAACGTTATTTTGAGTGTTCATTCCCATAAATAGAAGTTCTGAATCTTCATCTTTACTCATGTTTGAAGAGCTAATGTCTTCTTTAGAGTAGAAGTTTTTACTTTTCTTATAAAATTTCTTCTTGTATTGATTTTTCTAGTTGTGAACTTCTTCAACATTTTCCTCCTTCTTTGGATAGGGACATTTGTTAGCAAAGTGTCCAATTTTTCGATAGTCGAAACATTTGAAAGTTAACTTTCCTTTATATTTTCCAAATCCTTTTTGGATTTTCTTTATAAAGTTGGCCTCTTCTATATCAAATATGATTGACTCGTCTTCATGAGACATATGTTCATGTTTCTTCTTTGCTTTAGATGCCTTAAAGGTTGTTTCACCTTTTGATGGTTTATCATTCCTTGTTCTCATTTCATATGTTGTAAAAATTCCATGAAGCTGATCAACTGTGAGTGTGTCAAGATCAAGCCTATCTTCAATTGTAGAAATCTTGGCATCATATCTCATAGGTAATGACCTTAGTATATTTTGCACAATAGGTTTATATGTAAGTTCTTCTCATGATGCTCTGATTGAATTAACCACTTCATCTACCATATGAAAGTATTCAGCAATGTTCTCTTCTTCTTTCATTTTCAGATTTTCAAATTGATTTCTACAGGTATGTAGTTTGGCTTCCCTGACTTTGATATCTCCTTCATATATAGCCTCCAATTTGTCTCAAATTTCTTTGGCTGAATTACAATGCATAACCTTCACACATATAGAATTT
Organism: Picea mariana; assembly: GCA_032191745.1. NCBI lineage: Eukaryota > Viridiplantae > Streptophyta > Pinopsida > Pinales > Pinaceae > Picea > Picea mariana. Next base: position 114,041 of record JASDQU010014782.1, on the reverse strand, counting down.
GTCAATCCTCCTAGAATTGCATTAACTGCTTTTGAGTTGTCGTTGCAGATTTTCTTTCCTGCAACATCTTTTGGTGGAGTAGTTGGTGCAATGTAACCATATGCAACAGATTGCCACATATCAAAACCAAGAGCCAACGGGAAGTTTTTCATTCTTATTTTCCATAGAGCATAGCCACCTCCATTGAACAATGGTGCTTTGTTGTTAGACATTCCCTCTTGTTGATCCATCTTCAGGATCTACCTTCTAGTTGTTAGATTGTACTGAAGGCACTTGCTCTGATACCAATTGTTGGAAATACTTAGAAGGGGGGGTGAATCGGTATTGGCCCTTTTTCAACAATTAGCATTTACTTTGATATTTTATTATTTACCACAATAGATCAACAATGGACTTGTATTTAAAATCAATTATAAATATATAATTAACAGAAATTATAAGGTTTTATAAAGAAATAGTGAAGGACACCAATCCTTTTTAGAGCACCAACTCTAGGAGACACCAATCCCCTTTTTCAGGGCACCAACCCTAGGAAGCACCAACTACCTTGTTTTTAGGGCACCAACCCTAGGAAGCACCAACTCCCTTATCTTTAGAGCACCAACCCTAGGAAGCACCAACTCCCTTAACTTTAGGGAACCAACCCCGGGAAGCACCAACTCTCTTAAATTTAGGGAACCAACCCCGGGAAGCACCAACTCCCTTAATTTACAGTTTACTTAGTAAAGGATATGAATCCTTTCGTACTCCTCCCTTCCACCCTCACTTCATACGAATCATCAGTTCTTCTTCTTGGACTCTGCTTTTGTTTTGATCTTCTGATCTGGACTACAAAGACACTTTCTTCTCACCATTCTTTCTTGTTTATATAATCTTCCAACTAGTGTGAGCTAGGAAGCATTGTGTCCCTTTGTTTGGACCATCGCAACTCTTCATTTTAAATTAACAATAATCTCTATTATTATTCAAACATTATTGTGAAGGTTTTTTAATTTAGTGAGAGTAATTTTCATAAATCGATCACAGATATGGATTGATTTCATTTTTAACTCAATTCCATGTTTCTGCAAATATTCCAGAAATCGAATTCTGCAAAGGCGCTTCCTTCAAACCATTTACATGTGACCATATGCGCAAAACCACGGGATTATTGATTAAAACGATTTTCCAAGCGAATCACAGCTTATGTGTTCGTAACTCGTAACTGGGTGATGGAACCTAGTCCTCCGGACTTCGGCCTTCGAGCGTTTTCTCTCTCATCCAATCTTATGTAGTTTCAACTCCCTGAAGTGGTTACCTCTCGCAAGGGTTGATCCGATGGTCATTGTCATTCCTGGAACCAAATCAACTGTCTAGATCCAATCCTTACTTATCATTTTGTTGCTTAATCCAGCGACTATGAATTAATCCAAGGTTGAGATGGACGGACACTATTTACTTCGGGACTTTGAGACTCCGAAGCTTCGGACATCCAGGTAATTGCTGCTTCAATTTACTTTAGAGTTGGTCAGCGTCGAAGTGGTCAACATGGGAGTGCTTACATATCTTTCCACTACATTTTGATCCAACAGTCATGTGAGAATCCGGAAGATCTTAGATCAACGACCGGCATTAGTTCGTGACTTTGCGCTTCGACGCTTCGGGCAGTTTTTGGTGGTAGACATTGGTTTCTCCCGAAGGACATACTCTCAAAGTGACGTAACTTGTTGACGTCACTGTTGATGTGGCTTCCACGTGTCACCTAGATTCATGACTTATGTAAACTAAAGTTCCATCTGGACCTAGACACTTGTCACCATCTAATTGAGACATGTGTTCTTGTTGACGTGGTCTTGCTGACGTGGATCTCTTGATGTGTTGATGGTTGTAGGTTCATGTGAATCCTTGATCCAATGACTATGATCAATTATTAGATCAATGGTCCAGATTCACTTCAGCCATTTGTGACTCTTGGGCTCCAGGCTACTTGAACTTTGATAGGTTCAATCCCTCTAGAGTGCATTTCACCGCAGTAGATCAAACGATCGATTTTTTATCTATAGTTGAGTGGATGGTCCGCGCAACCTCAACAAGGTGTTTTGTTAATGGTCTTCTCATTGTGCACTTTTTAGGATCTTGACCGTGAATCTTCCTTCTTAATGGATGGTTAGATCTTACTTCGAAGCTTCGGCTCTTCAGGACTCCGGGTTACTAGAACTCTGAGGTAGTTCAATCCCTCTGGAGTGGTTACCTACCGAATAATTCATGATACTACGATGACTGCTTGTTGTCAGTTGTTTAGTACACCTTACATTATCTTTCCACTGCGCTTGATCTAAGGGTCATGATTCATCCTGGAGTAGATCAACGATCAGGGATGATTGTGGAGTCCCAACTAGCACGATGTTTAAAACCATCATCGAGTTCCGCAATGGAAACTTCTCATTGGTAGTGGAACTGATGCCAACCGTTGATCTTGTCGAATCTACAGATTGACAATCTGTGTGGATTGCAGAACCGAAACTTGCACGATCGTTAACTCAACCCTTTGATCTTGCAATGGCTCTTCGTCGTTGATCTACCCTTACTGGTATCCAATGGTCGGGACTTAATCGGATGTTGATCTAATGGTCCTCCTCTACAACTCCCAGATCTGACGGTCCTGGTTTGTCCCGAAAACTACATCATTGGACAGAATTCCTCTTCGATTCTTTTGGAGTTTTACTGTGGGGATTTCAATCCCGATAGCGTTTCTGCAATGCGTTTTTCCTTCTGAGCTTTGATTAATGTTCTTTTGCACCTTATTTGTCATCAATGACAATTCATCATAACAACTCATCATCACATCACAATGAATTGGACTATTGACATCAATGACAATATGTCCAATAGAATGAAACTATGAAAATGTTCATAGCAGTTTTCAACCAACAATAAAGATGGATAAGATTCTTTAAAATGCTCAAAAAATACTGTGTGAAAAACCTTTAAAGAATAAAGACTAGCAGGTGGTAAATTTTCATACCATGATCCCGCCTTTCCTTCCAAAGTGGCCATGAACATCTTCATCAGACAATAATCATGCCATTTAACCTTTAGCTTACGTGAATGCATGTGAAACTTAATCAAATGTAAAGCAGTATCATCAACTTCCTCATCTTTAAGACTTGGCAGATATTTTAGCCAATATATACAAGGCATTCAATTTGAAAACCCATGAATATGTGAACGATTCATAGGAGCATACCTTACAGATGAATTCATTTTCTGACAGTGGAGTCACCAGTGATACTTTGAAATCTGGATTTTACTGACAGTAGAGTCGTCGGGTGAATGATGCACAGCCTCTTTGTGTCTGACTTATGTTCATCATCAGAAATCACATCTGCAGTAATAATACATATCTCCCAGGAAAAATTTCACATTCGTTCCCTGGCAACGACACCAAAATTTTATCACTCTATAATTTTCCTTGGTTGTGAGAAGAAAACTCATAGGTAACCACAAACCAACTTGCAGTTTGGAAGCTAGCCCTTTCAATCTGGATAGGGCTCTCTCTGTTATAACTCAATAAATGAATGAATGGTTATCTAATCAAGAATAGTGGCTAGATCTTCATATAAGGATGGAGTTTATAAAATTGGTAGTAGAGTTAGGGTTGAGAGAAAATATCCATTGGGCATGGAGTCAGTAACTGAGTTATTTGTGAAAAGATCAATAACTTGGTGGAAAAGCAAATATGTCAACTTAGACAAGGTAGATAATGCATTTAAGTGATTTAATTCATTGTAGTATGGTGGGGGGATTTGAGAAATACGGTCCATCAAGGCAGAGCATATATCTAAGGATGAATTCTGCAATGACTTCAGAGGAAGACTAAGAGTAATTAATTGGTGTGTTTTCAAAGCATTAAATAATGAATTCTGGAACATAAATTTTAAATTAAATTCTTAGAAGATTACACATTCAATGGAAAATAATATAAAGAAACACACACAGACAAGAAATTCACGGACTCAAAGGCATTGGCACAAGAATCTTTGCACAAAATTGTTATGTACCTCTGTATTGATCCCTTTAAAATAAGTTCAGGAAATATTACATGCACCATCAGTCTCTTTTTCCTTCACTCCCCAACCCCTTCACCCTCCTCTCTTTCATCATATATAGAGTAATATTACATTGTAGCTCAAGAGGGTCGAAATCTTTAGGTTTTCTAAATTTATAAGGAGTTACAACAAATTATTACAAACTAGAACTGATTCCTAGATTTTAGGGTTTTGTTTTTTGACTAATTTATACATACAATTTTCAACAAATTACACTATCTGAGGTAATTTTCTCTGAAATGGTAAACTGGTTCAGGCCAATTTTTTGTCAGCAAGTTAACAACATTATAATTCTCCTCCAAAAAAACTTTGAGAAAAAAATAGTTCACATTTTTTTAGATATGATGAAAATAAACTTTTGCAGCGTATTAGTTCGTTGTGGAACTACTGATGCAGGAAATTTCGCAGCGTGCCAAAATTCGCTGTGAAAWCTTTGTTTTTAATTATGTGCGATCTGTATGAGGGTTTTGGCCTCTGCATAGGTTAAATATGAAAAAATGTGTGCCACAAACTCATTGTTACATTGTTGTACTACTTTTTCATCTTTCTCACTGGCGCTTCAACACTTTTGTGACTTGCCATGTTTCACATTCGYTGCGAAACTGTTGGTGTTGCAAAACTATGTTAACATTTAAAACTTGAGCCAATAGTCTTCCATACTTATTGATGATGATTGGATTGTTGTAGTAGATACATTTCAACCTTATATTAATTATCCATAATGAATAGTACACTTATCCTAGGAGCACATTGTCCTTTCAAAACCACAATTTTTTGCCAATATTTTCAATTTTTTTGCAAAAAATTATACAGTGCCAACACAAGGGATGCATCCTTTCATGGATGGTCACCATATGTTCTCTATATATGGAACACTCATCATTGTAATAATATATAGAATATATCAATCATATGTCATCTCATATGAAAAATCAACATGGTATCAAAGCAAAACTGGGCTTGACTCCCCCACGGGAGAGCCCACGAAAATGAGAGATAGCTTAATATGATACATAGCAGCAGGGTAATGTTTTGTGTGTTGGTAGTCTATTTCATGTTTGGAATGGCCAATCCCATTTGAAAGATTCATAGGGAATGCTTGAACATGGGACTATGGTAGTTATAAAGAGGTCGGAGATTGCAAAAGAAGATAGTTTTCGGCTCAGAACGAGTAGGCATTGTAGAAGAGATTGGTGAAGGAGTAGCGCCAAGACACAGAGAAATATCGTTGAGTTTTGCAACCATTTTTGTGGGCGTTGGAAAGAATCAAATTGTTGACTACCCACATGATCAAGAATTTATGATAGCCTCTATTTTTTAGTAAGATCAAGTGCCCTATGTAGATTTTAACCTTGTACAATATTTATTGCAAACAAATTTTCAGTAAAAGAACAGAAAAGATACAATGGAAAATACACACATTACACGGATATGTTTKCCCTGGAAACCCAAACCGGGAAAACCAACATATTCYATATTCATTCACAATCATACATTGTTTACAATACAATATACATATAGGAGCCAACGACATCCAAAACCCTAACCCAGTGACCTGGATTAGTCAACAACCCTAATTCCTTAACCAGAAATAGAAAACCATTGGCAAAAACCATGTGCTGAAAAACCGCCCAACAATGGACAMAAAAATCAAGGCAACAAGAAAAATGAGGCAAAAATGTGACACGTTTCTCGAGGAAAAAATTCCTCAACCACCCCCCCCTCCCCCCCACGCACGCGCGCCCAACGCAACATAGCAGATACTAGAGCTAGTCGTCCAAAGAATATAACACATACCCAACACCCTAGACATTGAGATTTAGAAACTTAATTTTTATGGTTGTACAGAGGCAAAGTGTTGCTTTGAGCACTACAAGGCCTTCTATGATAGGGAAACATTGGCTTACGACAGGGTCCTTTCCTTATTCGCATGGAGCTCGAGTTGCTACATTGGCATGATAAACTGCTCATACTGACAATGAGGTAGAGAATTCAGGCCAGTGCAAACCGAAGAAACTATTGCGATTGTTGCAGATCACAAGATCAAATTCAATGAGAGAAGGAAAGTAATATTCCAAGTGAATTGGTTGTTTCTTGGTTTGGTTTTGCAGTGCATGATATTGATGCCTCTTTCTACGTGTGTGTTGATCGGATTTTATTGTATGAACTTGAGAGGGGTCATGATGTGACTTAGGCAGGACCCATGCATAATGCCAAAGGTCAGCATGTACTGCACCTACTCTCTGTCAAACTTCATGGCCAATAGTATTATGCATATGTTGCAAATCTACATGTGCTCTCAGGGTCTCATGATGCCAATGATGAGATGCAAATGACCTGACGTGTGCAAATGAGTACCATGAGGATGACATGTGGGCGTCGCTAGTCCTAAAGCTAGATAGCATGGGCATCAAAGGCCAGGACAATGAGTGTGTGATGTGCTAAGTGGTGAGTTAAGGGGGGATGAAGGTATTCTACTTATGTTCCTCACTTGGGTGCTCCCAAAACTCTTTGGAAGAGAAAGAGAGGAGCAAAAACATTTGTATGATTTCAGGGATAGAGAATTTCTTATAGAACAACAACCTCATTTAGACTTTGGTTTCCATATCCTTAAACAGTGATAAATAAGTCTGAATGTGGATATGACCCTGTGTGAATGGAGGCTTCATCATCTACAAGGTTATTGAGAAATATTATCACAAGGTCGCCACCTTCATCATTATCTGTATCATTAATAGGAAGTGTGTTTGCAAGGATCACATGAAGCTTATGTCAATGTGTTGATGTTTGAGGCAACATCATGAGACATTCTCCCCGGAGGGTCCTGTATGGACTAGTAGGAGAAAATGTGGACTTCATCCTGATGTGCCTAAGATGGTTAGATGAAGGAACCAAGACATTGGTTTCACGAGGAAACATCGATATGTCTTGGGGGACATTGGTTCCATGAGAGAACCTCAATGTGTTCTAGAGATGTTTGAGGCAACATCGTGAGACATTCTCCCCGGAGTGTCCCGCGTGGACTAGTAGGGGAGAATGTGGAATTCATATTGACATGCCTCAGACGATAAGATGAAGGAACTAAGACATTGGTTTCACGAGAAAACCTCGATATGTCTTGTGAGACATTGGTTCCATGAGGGAACCTCAATATTTCTTGAACATGTGTTCCACGAGGGAACCACGAGATGTCTAGTATGAACACAGTTCATGAGTCAAGCCTGAGGTTGGACACTTTAGGATATTTGGGTCTCCAATATACATTCATGTACCCAAGTAGAAAAGGGCCAAGCTAGACCCTCCAGGTAGAAAGGGTACATTTGTGGGGTACAGTGAGTCTTCGAGGGCATACCGGATCTACATCCCTAGTCAAAGACAGATTGAGGTGAGTAGAGATGTTACCTTTGAGGACGAGGTAGCCTTCAGGAGAACTAGAGGATCTCACATGGATATTGATAGTGAGAGATGCAAAGAGATGGTGCCTTCTCCCCCTCACCCTCCAATAGTTTAGAGGGAGACAGTTGAGTTTGTTGATCTTGTAGCTCTAGTTTATGTTCCTAGAGATATTGCAGTAGGTCGGAAGAGACCTACATGGGCTCGTCAGACTCTATAGGAGGAAGAAGGACATGCAGCTCCACGGTACCTTCCAAGAGAGAAAGAGACCTGAGAGATATTCGTGCTATGTCGCAACTATGAGCCACATCATTGATTCTGAGCCTTCATGTTATGAGGAGGCATCTAGTCAGCCAGTATGGAGAGATTCCATGATGGAGAAGTATCAGTCCATCATGAAGAATGATGTGTGGAATATTGTTCTAAGACCTGAGGGGAAGTATGTAGTGACTTCCAAGTGGATCTATAAGATCAAACACACAGTTGACGGGAGCATCGAGAAGCACAAAACGAGATTTGTTGCTAGAGGATTCTCTCGGGTGAAGAGAATAGATTATGAGGAGACATTTTCTCTTGTTGATCGATACACTTCTATCTAGATGATTATTTCCCTTACAACATCTATTGGTTGGAGACTACATCAGATGGATGTGAATACAACCTTTCTCAATGGAGAGATTGAGGAAGAAGTATACATCGAGCATCCAGATGGTTTCGTGATACATGAGAAGGAGTCTCATGTGTGCATGTTGAAGAAGGCCCTGTATGGACTCAAGTAGACACCTCGAGCTTGGTATGCAAGGATTGATGGACACCTTATGAGTTTGGGCTTCAACAAAAGTTTTGTTGATACCAACTTGTACTACAAAACCATTAATGGTGAGTCCCTGATTTTTGTCCTCTAAGTTGATGATTTATTCCTCATCGGTACAGAGAGCCTTATTAATGAATGCAAGTATGCATTGGCCTCTGAGATTGAGATGAAGGACCTTGGTATGAAGCACTACTTCTTGGGACTAGAGGTGTGGAAGAGAACTGATGAGATCTTCCCGAGTGAGGGGAAGTACACAATCGAGATATTGAAGAAGTTTGGGATGTTGAACTGTAATCCCATGGCTACACCAATGGTGACGAATCTGAAGAAACTAAGTATGTCCTCTTCCGATTCCGACAAGATTGATCCAACCCTGTACAAACAATTGATTGGATCATTGATGTATTTGATTAACACCAAACCAGATAGTTTATATGCAGTGAGTGCACTTAGCCAATTTATGAGTCAGTCGAGACAGACACACTGGATTGTTGTGAAGCATGTGTTGAGATACATGCAAGGCACAGTTAGACATGGTATGAGATATACTTCCAGTATGGACATGAGATCGTAGAGATATACTGACTTTGATTAGGCGAGGAGCGCAGTGGATAGGAAGAGCACCTTCGGGTCTTGCTTCACTTTGGGATCCAGCATGGTTTTCTAGTGTAGCAAGAAACAAACTTATGTGGCTTTGAGCACCGCAAAACCAGAGTACATTGCATTCAGTTTGGTAGTCCGCGAAGCAGTGTAGCTTCACAAGCTCCTTGCAGATTTATTTGGACATGTGCTCGATTCSGTCGTTATTCATTGTGATAAGAGGAGTTGTGTGAAGCTCTCAGAGAATCTAGTGTTTCATGGAAAATTGAAACACATTGAGATCAAGTACCATTACATMTGAGACATGTTGGAGAGGAAGGAAGTACTGGTGTAGTACCTTCCTACAGATGAGAGGGTTGTTGATGTTCTTACCAAACCCCTTACCAAGACGAAGTTTGAGTACTTCTGTGACAGACCTAGCGTGGATGAGAATGCCTCCCTCGCTGAGAGGGAGTGTTGATGTTTACAGCTTCYTGAGACATTCTCCAGGTCATACTCCTCTGTGATTGAGTTGAGTTGATCTRTTAGGACACTTATCCAAGAGGGATAAGTGGGGTTTGGGCTTATAGCCCAACGTCCCTTATGGAGAGCACATGAGGACACGTCAAGGGAGTTGACCTTAACATCACAAACTATGGGGAGTTGACCCTAGTGTATCTAGAGGGAGTAGCCTCTAGAAGTCCACATGGGAGTGCCATGTGTAGACCTTTTTCTACTACGATGGTTGTGTACGACTCGTGGAGACTATGTGTCTCTGGACAGTAGTTGTGTACTACTATGGTGGTTGTGTACCACTGGTAGTGATTGTGTGTCACTACACATTAGTTGTGTGCTACTAGCAGTGGTTGTGTACCATTTGACAGTAGTTGTGTACTATTATGGATTAGCACAATCGTGTTCTATTGGATGGCATTGTAGTAGTTGTATGCTATTAGTTGATTGTCATGGAGACTATCAGATCAGTTGGAGTAGTTGTGTGTTTCTTGATCGCAGACACTGTGACAGATGATTCGAGCTACGGATGGCATGGTAGTAGTTGTGTCCTACTAGTTGATTATAGAGTAGTCAGTGGACTACTAGTTGAAGACATCATGGAAAGAAACCTCCCTAGCTAGGAGGGAGTGTTGATGTTTCAACATTGGGCGAACCTTCTCCTAGATTGGGTTGCAGACCACGGGAGATAGGATACATTTATCACAAAGGTATACTTGTGGTAAATAGGCTTAGGCATAGTCCTTCCTTGATCATGATAAGGAATAATATGGACTCGAGGTGCTTGAGGTACTTTCCACGTGTCAGTTAGCATCAGGTTGGCATTCACTCGCAGGGGTGTACCTATGGTGAACGACCCTGGTGTAGTCTTTGTCCTACTCATGGTGATTTGACAAGGAATGATAAAGACTCAAGATGCTCGATGTTATCACATGCGGACCCAAAGTGAGCCTAATATCAGAGAGAGTCAGTTGGCTCAGAGGGAGAGTTGCAAGGGGATTTTCCCTCTATTCAAGTGGGAGAGAGACATCTCCAAGGACTGAAAGACAGGTGTCATGAGTCTAGGGAAAAGTTTGTATACTTGAGAGACAAGCTTGGAATGATGAAAAATGTCTCCCTCGTTGAGAGGAAGTGTTGATGTTTGGACAACATCAGGAAGACATTCTCCTGGATTAATAATTAATAATATAATTATTGATTATTAAATAATATATATAGTAAGTAATAATAATATTATATAATAATTTATTATCCAAGGGACACATCATTTCATGGATGGTCACCATATGTTCTCTATATATTGAACACTCATCATTGTAATAATATATGGAATATATCGATCATATATCATCTCATATGAAAAATCAACAATAACTAGGATACATAATTTATTACGTTGATGATGTACAGGAAGCCTATGCAAGAAAGAATTATTTGCACACACTACATAGCCTATGGAACCGATGTGACATGGAGTCATGACTATGGTAAATTACATGGTTTCACTTTGATTCTCCATAGATAACTAAGGTATTTCTCATGTTTTGATGCTTCAATCTCCTCTTAGTGTTGGTATATGCTCATAAGTAATGTTGTCGATGAAAACCTTTTCATCTACAAAATCAGATGAAAATAAAGTGATAACAAATGCCCCTTGAAGAGTGAGGTTAGGAGAAAAAATGTATGATCGAAAACATAATAGTTTATTTTATAGAACACGGATATATATATATATATATATATATATAGAGAGAGAGAGAGAGAGAGAGAGCCTTGTTGATTTGAAATTGACCATAGAAACAAAGAGAAAAGACCACCTACATAACAACAATTGTGAGGTTATATACTCCATAGTCCTTTCAACAAGTCGGGAATACCCGTGCCCGTACAATAATCAAGCCAAGTACAATATGAATCCATTACATATGCAACATGATACATATGATGTTAGGTCATAATACATATAAAACATAGTTACCAACTTAATGAGAACTATGACCTCAAAACGAGAACTCTAGCCCTTAAAACCCATATTTTTGCATAAAAAAACTTGAAATTCAACCCCCAAATCAAAAAGTGGTGCTACTGGTAGCACCATTTTTTGTAATCGGATCAAAATTACAACTTTTTTCAAGCATGGGCTTAAAGGATCAAATGGATTCTCAAACAAACTTTAAAATCAACCCCCAAATCAAAAAGTGGTGCAACCGGTAGAACCACTTTTTGTAACCAAGTTAAAATTACAACTTTTTTCAAGCATGGGCTTAAAGGATAAAATGGTTGCTCAAAAAAACTCTAAAATCAACCCCAAATCAAAACATGGTGCTACTGATAGCACCAATTTTTCTGACCGGGTCAAAACTATAATGTTTTTCAAGCATGGCCTTAAAACATAAAATAGTTGCTTAGAAAAATCTTAAAATCAATACCTAAATAAAAACGTGACGCTACCTAAAGAAAAATGTTTTTTTCTAAACGTTAAAATTACAGCTAATTACGACCTAATTCAAATTGTGGCCTTGACAACAAATCCCTACACAAAAAAAAAAAAATAAAGAGAAAAGAGAAAATCTTCACAAATATATATTTTTTAATGAAGACAAAAACACATTTAAAAAAAAAAAAAAAAACTTAACAAAATGGTGAAAACCAAAGAAAAACTAAAAAGAAATTTTAAAAAATTAAAATTTGGCCAGAAAACAATAATTTAAAACAAAAATATGTTTTTTTTGTTAAAATAAAGAAAAAAAAATGCCTTCAAATAAAATTCAATAAAATATTTTGAGAAAAACATCTAAAATAAAACAAATTTGATGAAACTAAAATAAAAAACCTTAAAAAAATAATTTTTTTCATAAATATCTAAAACAAATTCATATTTATATATTAAAACATATGTAATATTTTATTTTATTTTTTGTACTGGGGGAATTGGCAACTCACAGTTCTCGTACTCGCGTAACACGGGGTTGATACCTGTCCGCTACCACTATAACCCCAGGGGCTTCCACGCAACCCACAATAATGGAGCACAAGTAAATCAGGGTGAGAATCGACCTTGAGACCTCTTTTTACATATTTTCTTCCATTTACATGGCACTTGCCAATCAATCTATACCCCTGTACACTAAAACATATGTAATATAAATTTTATATATTAAAACATATATAATATAGATTTTATATATATAAACATACATAATATAGATTTTATATATATAAACATATATTATATATGTTTTATATACCTATATTATATATATTTTATATATTAATATAAAAACATATATGTTTTAAAACTTATAAGATATATATTTTATATATATATAGAAAACATATTATATATGTTTTCATATATATAAATATATGTTTTATATATTATAAACATATATTATACATGTTTTATATATTTTATATATTATAAACATATATTATACATGTTTTATATATGAAAACATATATATATAACATATATTATATATGTTTTATATATTAAAACATATATATACTTTTAATATGTATGTCAATATAAAACATATATATATTTTTAATATGTATGTCAATGCAGGGAGCTGGAGGGAGCTGGAGCGATGCAATATTGACACACATATTAAAACATATATAATATATGTTTTAATATATGAAAACATATATAATATTATATATATATATATATATATATATATATATATATGTTTTATATATTAAAACATATATATATTTTTAATATGTATGTCAATGCGGGGAGCTAGAGCGATGCAATATTGACACACATATTAAAACATATATGTTTTAATATGTGTGTCAATATATAAAACATATATATTATATGTTTTATAATATATATGTTTTTTATATATAAACCATATATGTTTTATTTTTTTTTCCCTTATGCTTTTCTTTTATTGGTGACTATGTTCTTCAAATAGTAGAGTTAGCTCCTCTCTTTGAGGGAATTAATATTCCTAGCCCCATCACACAATACGAGTAGAGTTAGCTCCTCTCCTTGAGGAAATCAATATCCCTAGCCCCATCACACAATACCCCGTTAAACATCACACCATACCCGAGAGATCGAGGTAGTTCACCACGGAGTTTATTAGGATACGTAAGCAGGTTCGACCAATGGGAGAGGAATTTGAGGCGTGCCACTTAATATATAGAGATCTAAAGGGGGTCTACTAGAGGGTTGATTGTCATAGCTGGTTGACTTCTACATTGTAGCTTGAGGGAAAAAATAGCGTAATAGGCAGCAGGTGCCTCATATCTTCAGTTGCAGGAGAGTTAGTTTCACAAGCTTGTTGCTTGTTGCCTTTCCTTCTAGAAGGTCAGGTCCATACCTGGCTGCAGCAAATTGAGGTGAAGACCTAGTAGCCCTTTCTGTTGATTATTAAGTCATTGAAGAAACAGTCGATCTAGAAGTTTCTCTAGCAGTAACATTTTCACCAATAGCATAAGTAGAGGAAGCCACCCCACTTACAACAGTTGGTTCAACGGTTTATTTAATAGTCCTAATACAAGGTAGCAAAGCCCACTCACTAAAAATTAAAACTAAAAATAATATAAACATATATAATATATGGTTTATATATATATATATATATATATAACATATGTTTTATATAAATTTGAAATTTAATTTTTATATATTAATGAATTTATTTTGGTTTAAGTTTTATTTTTCAAGTTTTTTTATATAAATTTTAATTTTTTGTTATAATTTTAATGGTTCTAACTTATTTTTATTAATTGTTTTTTAAATTTTGTATTAAAATTTTAATTTTAAGTTTTTTTATATATATTTTTTAATTTTTTAAATTTTGTATTAAATTTTTAATTTTAAGTTTTTTTATATATATTTTTTAATTTTTTGAGTGTTTTTTTCATGTATTTTCAAAAAAAAATTGGGCTATAATTTTTTTTATTTTCTCATTTTCTATTACTTTAGATATATATATTTTTAATTTTATGGTTTTTTTTTCCTGTTTTTCTTTAATACTTTTTTTTTTCAAAAAAATTGAATTATATATTTTGGTAAATATTTAAAAATAGTGTTATTTAAATACAATTATTTTCTATGTATTGAAGTAAGGGTAAAACAATGTGTTAAAAATGATATTTTCCACTATATTTAAAAAGTATGGAACCATTTAATTAAGAACACATAATAACATGAAAAATCTTAATTTAAAAAAAATAAAAATGGTGTACAACATTTTTAACATTGGATGGAGCATGGAAATATGATTAAAAACATCATTGAATAAAAATAATAATAAAAAAGTTTGAAAATAGATGAAAAAACACCGTGAAAAAAATTAAAAATAAAAAAATTGAACAATGTGAAAATAAATGAAAAACAAGCGTTTAAAAACAAAAAAGTGGAAACCTTATGTATCAGAAAATTTAAAATATCAAAAAACCACCTTAAAAGGGAGGGGGGTGCTACCAGTAGCACCATTTTTAAAAACCGGGTAAAAAACTTAACCCCCCAAAAATGAGAACTTTGTAGAGTTCTCGTTAAGTTGGTAATTATGTTCTAAAAGTGAATGTTCTTTTTGGCTGAAATATGTGATGAATGAGTGCGGCCCTTATGAAGACAGATAATTGTTGCAAAGGAAACCCACTAAGATGTGGGCTCAGAATATTCTGCTAGCTCACTATCAGTAAGCCCATATTAATGGTTCACAAAAATCTTGGAACAGAGTTGTGCACTGACCTTCAACTAAATTTAKAGCATGATGATCACAACATACAAATTCTGGAAAAGAAAAAAAAAAAGCGTCCCCGAGGTGTAGGACAGTCAGTGACGGAGTGTGTTGTTAAGCCACTCYGTGTTGTTAAAGTCACYAGTTTGAAACTTGCGGGGACAAAAAAATCCAACCATGTTAAGGGTTGGTGTGGCTCAGGCCGGGTGTGATCCCCGGGTGATTTTGACAACTTAGATGCCCCTGAGTCGYAGTTTCTCAAGCCACGGGTTAATCGCGCAGCCAACAGGTCCYGCACAAATTAACAAACAAAAAAAAAAACATACAAATTCTCAACAATGTAATTCTGAGTTGTGGTTGAGCGTGGGAAAACCATCTAGTCAGAAATCAATAACGAAAATCCCTATTGAACACGAGGTATCCCACTGATGATGATGATGATGGRAACCAAGGTACTGAGTATGAACCAACATGGTGTAAATGAATGTGTTGTCATCAAACATCAAAAGGAACCATGCAATCAAGAATCAATGATGAAAATCCTTAGTGCATACAAGGCATACCACCAACGATGAAAATGATATCTAATGTACTAGGCTTCTAAATCAAACTCCCAAAGTATATGTGTTGAAGTCAATAAGAGTAGATCCATTGGAAAAAGGTTAATAATCCTCTCTATAAACCGACACAACATAAGAGAAACATTGGTATATATAAGGACTTGGACTAGACTCAATGCAATGAGTCCATGATGGGTTTTGACACAGGAATTCCCTTAAACAGATCATAATATGAATGTTGACTTTGGCAACAACCATAAGTGTTTGACTAGATAACTTGACCAAGGATCAATGTGAAGACTGTGAGGTGAGTAACAATGAAAGTGTAATAGGGATCAAACAAGGGACACCATATTATGAGGATGAGCATGACTTAGTTACCGGGTGACATAACTTGATAGATGAGACAAGTCTTTATGCAAAGGGAAAGAAAACGAGGTTGGATTAAATGGCCATAGACAAGACTCAAGATTCAATGATGCCTGCAAAATGCAGGATATGATGACATAGTATAATGCTTCAAACAAGTGTGACATTAACCTGAAATGGAAATGATGTTATATCCAATAATACAAAAACTAATTCTCTTTCCCCTTTTTAGTGTTTTTGAACATTTTTTTATGTTTTTGAACATTTATGTTTTCTATTTCTTAATCTTAGGGTTTTTATTTTTTATAAAGAATAAAAGAATGAGTTTGTCTTTTACATTACGATAAGGGTAAGAGGGCCAAATGAAACCAAATGGTTCTGAACTATGGGTGAGTAACATGATAACCAATGGGTGGTGACCAAAGATGAGCCTATGGTGTCTCTCCTTGAAAGGAATGATTGATAGAAGTTGACTGCAAATGGAACTTTAAAAGAGGAATATAGTGAAATAATGGTTCATCATCATAATTTCAACGCAAGGTGATAACCCAAAATTAGTTGCTTAGGAGCCCATTGTACAAAGGCCAACAATTAAGTAGAGAAAGGCAGTAGGCTCATTTATGCAAGCTTAAATTACGAGGACTCTCTATCCTATTGGACAAAGTAGCATGGGTGCAAACAAATGAAGTGTGATAAGCTAGGGCAACACATTTAAGGAATATCACTAATGTTTGATGATGTTAACAAAGTAGCTTAGTGGGGCAAAGCCACTAGCCAAGATGGGGTGGATCCTATGGCAAATTCAAAGGGTTGCAAACAGATACAAATACAATGTATTAGAGGGAGACTAAGCCTACATACTAGGGTAACGAATTATACATGGAGTGGATCCACCAAAAATGGTAGAAGACGTGGAAAAATGGCTTCTCGAAAAAAAAATAGTACAAAAAAAAAATTGTGAGAGTGCTAAAAAAAATTGAATCCATGACAAAAGTGACATCAAAAATAGACCTTGTGTGCTCTTGAAATGTTTAGTTGAAAATATAGGGCCAATCATCAATAAATAGTGTGAAACATAAATTTCGAAATTCTTTTTGTGATCAAGATTTAGAGTAGAGTGTTGATCCCAAAACCTAATTTTGTTGATTCCAAGAGTGTGGCCTGTCGATTTTTTATTCTACTTCTACAAGGTTAGTGCATTTATATTGATCTACATTTTTACCAAATTAGTGTTTAATTTTACTTTGTATTGGATTTGAAAACCCACCCATTAAGGATCTCAATGAACTACAATGATATTGAAGTGATAGTCATGCATTCCTTTATGACAAAAGCTGAGACAGTCATGTAGTAGGCTAAGATCTCAAGGTCCAGGGACATGCAATCACATAGTGGAGGACTACCAAGATTGTAGAGATTATAATGGAGGGCGTGCTAGAGATGGATTGGACCACACTAGAGGACCATCTAGTGGAGACTTGCTTAGGTGTCCCTGTGGTGGTCATTGATGAGGTTGGTGGCATGAGAGAGCCAGATCACATGTGATATGGCCCATGATAGAACAATTATGAGGCTACTATCTACTTAGAGGCAGGCACGATCCTTTTGTTCCCTTTTGTTTCGGGTAGCGGGCTAGATGCCCCCACTTTTGTATATCAACATTATGTATTTTTCAAGACACAAACTTTGATATGTATAGACTTTGATAATGATGATGATGATATATGTACGTGTGTGTGTGTGTGTGTACACATACACATATATATACATATATATGCATGCATATACATATACCTTGAGGTTTAGCTCAATTGGTCTAGAGCCAAACGTGAGTTTTCATGCTTGTTGTTTGTCACAGGTTCGACTCTCTTGATTCCCTTGGGGTGAGGCCCCGTAATCAGGGCAGATGGTTTACCCCATTTACGATCCATAAAATGTGGGGAAGTACTCGGTTGGTTTCCCGTGATTACTATCATNGAAATATATATATATATATATATATATATATATATATATATATATATATATATATATCATTTATATGTCTTGATATGGTTTGGAAAAAATGACGTGTATTTACATTCATACTTTACCTTTGTGAATGTATTCAATGAGAAATATGCCAATCCAGTATTTGATTTTCCAAACTATCTACATAGGTGTCATGACTCCTAGGAACATGAATAAATGTAATGGGTTGAAATTGGCATGATGGGATTCTAACCTGCATGTATTTCCCAAAAAGGAAAGGTTCTTTGACACCTAAAAATGTTTCAAATATGGAACAAGCAGTTGGGAATGTAATTGGACCTAAAAGTGGCAAATCCGAAGGGTCACAGTGTTGGCTAGAAAATTGTTCACTACATCATATTCAACTTGATTGTTGGTCATGACACTAGGGCATACACCACTATGATGGAGCAATTTGTGCAGCCGCGAGTAAATGGTCTATGTGATCAAGGAAAGATTATGGTCTAGTGACTAACACCATCAATAAATCCAATTTGATAAGGTTGATCAAAAATCATCTAGAGAAGCATGGAGGAAGCAAGGTATAAGGTGAAGTGAAATAGAATATAACAACTGTGTAGGTCAAAACAAATGAAATAAAGCAAGCACGAGTGTTATGTACATGGGGGTTTTCACCGATGGGATGAATGTTTTAGTCAAGTATACAATATTCTAGTGATGACGAGACCAATGGAGTCTCATTGTCAGGAGGTGTGATGGAAACTAATGAAGAAAGGTCACCAATGGGAAGAGTAGCAGTACTCTAATGATAAGTAATGGATGGTGCCAAGGCTGGTGGTGTCTTTATTATTGATTCAAGGGCTACATGCACAATCAAGAGATATAGTGGAGGAACCTACTAGCAAAGGAATGTTAAAGGGTGGACAAGTATGAACATTCATGAGTATAATGACCTAAAACTTCACAAATGGAGATGGTTTGTTTGAAATGAGGTTGTTTGATGTTAGGGAGGAGGGGTGAGGACCTCTTGCAGAGACTAGTTAGTAAAAAATGCCTAGCAAAGCTCCAGAAGTAGAGAACACTAGTGAGTGGGATGACCCACCATGTCACAAAAGGAAGAAGGATAAAAGCATTGAGTGTGAACCTTCGACTATGCTACCAATGGAGTGAGACCATGAGCAATTGTGGGATTACCCCAAGTTTTTTTTGTTCCCATATATCTAACTCTAATTTTTTTTACCACATTGTCTAGGTTTTCTCCTTGATGGTTTGGGTGGTTCATCGTAATTAGGCATGCTTTCCCCAAGAAGGATGACAAAGGTGAAACCAAACTCGTAGAGGGAATTATGGATGAGTTAGATTGCAAAGGAGAAAAGTGTCAAAATAGTAATTTGATGGTTAACACTGGAATACTGAGAGTGGCCATGATAACGATCCCAACAATTCCCAATGGAGGAAAGAGGAAAGGAAAATGTTGAATTTAATGATCTAGGTTGATGATCTTTGTTGGGGGAAATGGACAATGGAATAGTGATTCCATGTCGAATCATAGTCAAATATCACTAATATCTAACAAGTGTAACAAAGTAGCTTAGAGGAGAAAAGCCACTCGCTAATATGGGGTGGAGCCTATAGAAAATTCAAAGGGTTTCAAATAGATAAAAAGGCAATATATTAGTTGTAAATATTAAGCCTATAGGTTGGGGTGGTGAATTATACCTAGAGAAGATCCACAAAAAATGGTAGACAATGAGAAAACAATGCTTCTAGAAAAAAGTCTTATGCATAAAAACAAAATCAACGACATGAGATTACTCAAAGAATTGAATCTAATGGTAAACATATCATCGAAATTATGTGCTCCTAGAATGTTCAGTTGAAAATATAGGGCTAATCATCAATAAATAGGGATCTAAACATAACTTTCAAAAATTATTTTTGTGATTGAGATTCAGAGTGGAGTGTTCAGATCAAAACCTGTTTTCATTGATTCCAGGAATGTGGATAAATGATTTTCGATTATGATTTTATTAGGTTAGTGTCTTTATTCTAATCTACATTTTCACACATTCAATTTTTAAATTAACTTTTATTAGGCCCAAAAACCTACCCATTAAGGATCCTGATGAATTGCACAAGTGTCAAAGTGATACTGGTGCATTCCTTTGTGACAAAAGCTTCAACACTCATGTAGTAGCATGGGATCTCAGGATCCATGGGTGTGAAAATACACAGTGGAGGACCACCAAGATCCTAGAGATTCTGATGGATGGCGTGCTAGAGTTGGATTGGATCACTCTAGAGGACCATCAAGTGGAAGCCTGCCTGGGAGTCCTTGATGAGTGGTGGCCACTGATGATGTAGGTGATGCAAGAAAGATAGATCATGTGTGATATGGTTTGAAACAAACCTATTATGACATTGTCATCTACTTAAAGGTAGGAACGACCATTTTGTTTTGGCTAGTATGCTAAATGCCCCCATTTTTTTATATCAACATTATGTAATTTTTGAGACACGGAATTTCATATGTATAGACTTTCATTTTACCTTATGTGTCATTTATATGGTTTGTGATGGCTTATAATAAAAGACATGTATTTGCATTGATACATTGCTTTCATGCTCACATTCAATGAGAAATATACCCATCCAATATTTTATTTGCCAATCTACCTACGTATGCATCATGACTTCTGGGAACATGAATGAGTGTAATGGTTTCAAACTAAAGTATAAGAGTCTAATATGCAAATATTTCCTGACAATGAGAGGTTCCCAACCATCATAAAAGTGGTTCAGTTGTGCAACAAAAAGTTGTGAATCTAAATGGACCCAAAGGTGTTGAATCCAAAGGGTGATAATGTTGGCTAAAAAATCGATTGCCACATTGTATTCAACTTGATTTTTGGTCATGATATGAGGCATACACCACTATGATGGAGTAATTTGTGTGATGATGAGTAAATGGCGCATGTGACGGAGGTAAGATTATGGGTCTAGTGACTAGCACCATTGCCAAATCCAATGTGATAAGAAGCATCAGAAACCATCTAGATAAGCATGGATAAAGCAAGGTATAAGGTGCAAGTGAAACAAAATATATCAATTGAGTAAGCAAATATAATAAAGTAAACACAAGTGTTATGTACATGGGGGTATTTTCCAATGGGATGGACATTTTAATTAAGTATATGGGATTCCAATTATAGAGAGACCAATGGAGTCTCACCGTCATGAGGTGTTATGGAAGTTGATGAAGTAAGGTCACCAATTAGAAGAGTAGTGGTACTCGAATGATAAGCAATGGATGGTGTCTCGATTGTTGGCATAAGGGTTGTTTGTGCAATCGAGTGATATTGTGAAGGAACCTGAAGAGTGCAAGGTAGTGCCGAAGGGTCAACAAGTATGAACACTCATGGGTATGTTGACCTAAAAATCTGCAAATGGAGCTGGGATGATTTGTTTGAAATGAGTTTTCTTAATGATAGGGAGGAGGGTTTGGGACCTCTCGGGGAAACTGGTTAGAAAAAATGCCTAGAAAATATCTGGAAGAAGAGGATAATGGTGAGTGCGTTGACCCATCCTATCTCATAGGGAACAAGGATGAGAGCACCAAGTGTGAACCTTCGACTATGATATTGATAGAGTGAGACCAAGAGAAATTATGGGATTTCCCCAAGTATTTTTGTTGCCATCTATCTGGCCTTGTTTTTCTAACCATGTTGTTTAGGTTTTCTCTTTGATGTCTAGGGCCAAGAGGAATGATAGCGGTGAAACCAAACTTGTATATGGTGTCACAAGTGACCTGGGATGTAGAGGAGAAAGGTGTCAAATTGGTAAACTGATGGTTAACCCTAGAAGGTTGAGGGTGGCCATGACATGGATCTAAATGATGCTTGTGTCACACACCTTAAATTCCATTAATATATATATATATATATATATATATATAATTATCGTAGTCATTATTGTCATCATTATCATCATAATTTTGTCATCATTATCGTCACATATAATTTTATTCCTATCTTATGTCTTTCTTTGTTTTCCTTATCATGCGGTAGTCTCATTATCCTTTCATCGTTTTGTTATAACGAGAATCCCATAGAAACTAAATACTTACACAAAAAGGCCTTTATAATCTCTCATAGCTTGTCATATAATCTTATATTTTAGTAATTGAATTGCTCTATATTCATCAATATAGTTGTCCCTTATATGTCATGTTTATAAAAGTTATCATAAGTCTTATTTCATTAAGACTAGGTATTTGATAACCTATAAATATAATTGTTGTTACTAAGTTTCAAACTCTATATATATATATTTGTTGATTCTTGAGGTCATGACCCACACCATGTACAAGGTTGCATGATGGTTTGATTTTTTTCTATATCCCTCCCCCTGTGGCTATAGGTTCATTATTGACACTATCGTATTATTATTATTATGCTCCTTAACTTGTTTCATACTATATGTCGTACAAGGTTTAGTATTGTTTTTAAGGTACCTCACATATATAAACGAGATTCATATATTACGTAGGTTACATTGTATAGTAATCGATGTATTTTGAAACGATTTTGTCATTGTATGCCATCCATACGTATAACACTTGTCCTTTGACAAGACGGCTCGAACTTACAGGATTTATTAAGGGTTTTTAATAGGTTTAAACTCGTGTTATGGTACTGATTCTAAACTAAAAACCTCACCAAGTTTTCCTCGCTAACCAGTACGTCCTGCGGAGCATTTATCATGCAGCAGTCCTGCATGTGCCACCAATGATGTTACCATCTCGAAGAAGTTTAATTGACAATTGTCCTAAGAATTGTATATGTGTTGTTCTATTATGCCTACAAGCATTAGGGTTTTATGTTGGATCCTTTAGCCGTCCCGACCTCTCTCAAACTTGGCTAATTTCAAACTCTTCACTTTCATTTTTCTCCGCTCTGTGTTCGTCTTGAGAGGGTTTTGAGAGGCTTGAAATTTATGAGTTGCAGGGGTTGAAGGTCTGAATATCCCAATCTCATTTATGTTCACTGTGGAATTATTTGGCAAGACCTTCAGACATTTGTAGCTTCCCAAGCTTGCAGTTGGTCTTTCTGTCGACTTCACGGTTAGCCCCTTAAGCTGGTAAGATTTTACAGAGCCTCCCTTACTCATTCAGGCCCCTGGTACTAGTGTTTGTGGCTTATTTAACTTGGTATTGATTTCTTGAGCAACTTTCTTTTAGGATATTAGTTTATATACAAAATCAAACTTTTATTTCGTTGGCTATATCTTTGAAATTGTTTACTTTATATATATATATATATATATATATATATACTACATAATGTAGTGACTGTGAGTTGTATATTCGTTCTCGATAGGTCTCGCCTCCATATTTCTTTATGATTCGAGGAGTTTTTCCTTGAACCCCAGGGACTTACTGTTTAAACCTAATAATCTTATGAACTTAGTGGTATGAGTTATCATAACAGGCTTTAATGTAGGGTTTTTAATATATTTGTTTTATTACTCTCGTTTCTAGTTGATGATCAATGCCTTTCACATCATTTCATTCATCCTAGACTTAGTTAGGATTTTTGTTATAAATAATTGCACAGGGCGGTATTCACACAAAGTGTAGTAATTTCATTGGTTTACATTATGTACATACGTCGTGATTTACCTCTGTTATTAAATTTATTCTTGGATATTAAACTAAGGATGGGCCCTTTTTATGTTGCGAGGGGTACCCATCAGTTATCCGACAACCCCGGACACTCAAGTGCAGTTCAACGATGACGAAAGGAGATACATAGGCGCCCTGCACATCCATGGTAAGTTTTATCTCTATTTGTGTATGTAACTTTCATTTGATTAAATAACTCGTGCAACGTGCTAACTTGTTTGTTTTTCATTATGTAGGTGTTGAGGCGATGGTTACCATGGAGCTTCGGAAATACCCTTTTACAAAAAGGTATTCGGGTTTAAAATATGATATCACAAAATGTGATTATTCTGCTCCTACATTATGTCGAGCTAATCGACCGAATACTTTTGTATGTAATTATTCCTAAAAGTCTTGTGGCTTCGGACTGTTGTCTATGCATTTTGACACTTTTGTAACCATCTGTACTCTATTTACGACTCCATCTTGAATATACATAGTTGTTATTTATATCTCTTAGCATACATAGTCATTACTAGTATTTTGTTAAACTTTGTTTAAAATGTAATGGATTCCCTTTCGATCATACACAGTCATTACTTAAAACTCTGTTTAATTTTGTAACGATTCCCTATTGAATATATACAGTCAATACTCGTATCTTGCTAAACTCGATTTAATTTGAAATGATTCTCTCTTTTTTTAATATACACAGTGTACTTTGTCTAGATTTGTAACGAATTCCCTTTCGAATGCAATTTATGTTTAGTAACTAGGTTTTACCTGTGAGTTTTATGGATTTGCTACTTGTGAAACAATTATGTTACTTGTAGAATCTAGAATCAGAATAATCTATTGTTTTTCTTTCACAGTTTTTCTGCATGAAACTTATGTTATGCGTCTATATTCTCATAACAAACACTTAATTTAATATTGATACAAGTTATTTATGCTTTACAACCAATGATTTTGGCCACAGTAACAAATGATAAAACATAGTAAACATTCAAATAAACACATTCGTAGTAAAAGAAGTAAAACCTGGAACTTGGGGAAAACACACGTTGAAGACTCTATTCCTCCCAACCCTAGATGAGAGTCTCTGTCAACCTCTGTCACCCCCAAGTTGAGTTCAGAATCCAAGGGGATGTCTACGTGGCCTCTTACAGAATTCTGAGTTCTAGCTTGTTGTGTGTAAAGGAAATCACTGTGTCAAATCAGTTCAGTACATATCCTTCCCGAGCTATTAGTTCACATCCTAGGAATGGCGTCCCATTCCCTTGTCATGACTTCTTTTATTTTTCCTAGGACTTGTGACACTTGTATTGAGCCTCCTGCTCACTGACCACATGTCTGATTCAATTCTACACATGTTCACAGATTCTCCTATAAATCTGGAATGTGTCTTTTTTGAAGTTGAGTTAACTCCACAGCTTTTCTCAGTCTGTTGCCACTTGGCCAGCCCCTTTGGATTCCTAACTCCCTCTTTAGCAATTGCTTCAATGTGTACCCCTTTTTCCACATGTTTTTATTTTCATAAAATAATAAGGTTTTACAATTCAATTTTGGTCAATCAACCAAATTGTCTTTTGGAAAAATAATTAAAATTCTAAAACAAAAACAATAATAGAAATAATAATTAAAAATACAAGTTGTGGGGTATCATAGCTTGGCAGAGGAAAGAGTGAAGCAATCCATTGAATTTGAAGGTCTTTGTTAGGGGTGGCAAGCATGGAATAGTGATTTTGTGTTAAGGGGTAGTGGAGATGATGTAGAGGGGGCATCAATTTCCTAAATAGGTTAAAACTGTCGTTTGAGTTGACGGAAGGTGTTGTTAATGGGAATGGCGATGCCCTAAGTAAAGAATAAATTGTGTAAATTAAGGTTGAATGTAGACAATGGATTAGGGGGGGAGGTCCCTTATGACCATTGAGAAAGAATGAATCCTTGAAAATGTCAAGGGAAATGTCCACCAGTGTTGGGAACTGGGTAGTGCTTATGACAGTGGTTAAGATATTTTTCATATTGGAAGTAGGATTCAGTTCATAGTAGTGAAGTTGGTTGACGGTGAAAATCCAATTTTTGAGAGGAAACTTCATGATGCAGAATACTAATGATGTATATACCTTCATGGAATACATGTAAATACAACCCAACAAGATATTTTAATTTAGTGGGAATACATGATTTCAAAGTTAAACAACATTATTTTACCCTTTAGTTTGATGGGAATGTCTTGGTAAAGCCCTAGTTGTTGGGAAGGGTGTCCATCACAAGCATGAAGAGTATCAGTAGATGGGGTTAACTTCAAATATCTTGAATTCTTCTAAATTGATGAGGACACGATGAAACTTGAAGTTCCTTCATCCACAATGCAATGATGAATGAGAAGGTTTATAATGGAAACTATGATTTGGAAGGATATTGACGAAGGAAGCCAATGTTCTACGTTATCAAAATTGAAATTCATTAATAGAGAATCTAAAGGATATATGGATTCTAAGTAAACGTAAAATCCTTTCTTTGAGAAGGGTAGCTCTAAATGACACATAATGCTAACATGTAGGCAAGAGATGTAGCCAAGCCATCCACAATATTATAATTATGGGCAACCCTTGCATGTGGATTGTGCGTGGATCGCTTTAAAGGTGCTTAAGGCACATCGGGATATATATTGACATTGGGTCAAGATATATGCAAGGGTCCACTAGATGATGATTATGTCATCTGGTTCAAGATCTAGGATCGATATGTGTGAGAGCATGTCTAGAGGTGAATATTGTTTGACACAAGCATGTAAATGACGTGCTTCGTAGAATCACCATTAAGAGGTGGGTTAGAGGAAGAGGTAGTAAAGAATCTTGATCATTACCCACTAATTTTTGCTAGGGGGACTAGTTCCACAGAACTTCAGGGTGCTACAAAGAAGCATTTCCTAATGTTGGGTTGGAGTTTAAGAGGCCTGATAGCGCTAACATCCTTTAAAACTCATGTGTTTTTTGGACAATGATGTGTAGAATGTCCATAAGCCAAGCAATTGACAGACTCAAATTCATTCTTGTGCTATTGTTATTTTCTTACTTATGTTGGTTGTTACCACCCCCAACATTGTTTGGTTAACTAGGTTGATTGCCCCATTATCCTTGAGTCTGGTTCAAGTTGTAGAGAAAGTTAGAGCATAGATTGTGTAGTCTTAGACCTACAAATATAACATAGACTACATGAGATATTAAGCTTGTAAGTTATGTAGGTGATTAACTACACAATTGTGAGAACTAAATCCCATGCACTAGTGTAAAAAAATTTAATGTGAATGGAAATTTTGAAAAGTGAAAATGTTTTTGGCCTCATAGCCAAGTGTTGAGGCAACCAAAAATTCAACTCCATAGTGGTGAGTGACTAGGTGTGTTGAAAGGTTCGAGGAGGCCTCAAATCTAACTAAAGGATAAATAAGAGATATCGTCCTCGGTGGAGTCTTCATTGTCCTATGGATTATTTGAAGCATAGGTGTACTAAATACACTATGCCAAAAGGTTGTAGTTGTTGGTGCATACATAAAATGAAATATGCAAATGTGTGTGATCAAAGTCAAGTTTGTTACTTTCCTTGATATGCAAGATAAAAAAAATCTAGAGAAACAAGTGAAGCAAACTTTTGAACCTACCTATTTGAGAAACAATTATTGTTATGGAGCAGGGGAAAGGGCATCCAAGTGAATATGACTCTTTTTTTAACATGTGCACAATGAAAATTAACCAGCCAACATTACAAATCTCTCAAGACGTCAACATGTTATCATTTAATCCAATAAAAAGATATGAAAACACCATTCAAACGAACATGTTAATGACAGAAAGAAAACCTAATTGTTTGTATTAATGAAAAGTTGAAAATAAGGCTATAAACAAGAATAGTGTCACATAGAGTGAGATGTGAAAATAACATTTCGAGCTCTCTCAATGGGAGGGTCCTATCCTCTTTGAGGCTCTCCCTTTGACCTTGATGGTGGCTGGAAGAAACTCTCTCCTTAGTGAAGGATGAAATGAGCAATACCAACCTCGATGTGGTACATGAAACTAAGTGTAGCAAATGACTTAATCTCACAATGCACTTATGCAACATACCTTACATTCATTGAACTCTTATAACCCATGAGAGATCCCTTTATTTATAATTTTTCTTGCAGAATGCCATGCATGGGAAGTGGATATGTTTCCCAAGTTAGGCCATCCAATTGCCTTAATAACTCTAGTTACCTCATCACAACTATTGAAAATTGAAAGATTTGAGCTTTTCAAAGCTTCAATTGTGCATCGAAATAGTTGGAATATGTAATTTATTACATTGATGACATCCAAGAAGCATGCATGAGTATCAAAGGATTACTTACAAACCCTTTGCAACCTATGGAACTAATGTGTCACACAATCAAGACTGTGGTCAATTGCATGGTATGAATGTGATCCTCCATATATAACTAAGGTATTTCTCTTGTTTCAATGCTTCATTTTCCTCTTAATGTCGGTATATGCTCATAAGTGATGTTTTTGATGAAGCCCCTTTCATTTGCATGAGGGAACACAAATTGTGTGATAATAGTGTGGTAATGATGTTCATTAAAGTCCATCATGGTGGTGGTATAAGCATTGTGTTAGCGTCGGAAGTCACTCCTAGATTGCTTGTAGGAGCAGAGCCCAACGCCCATCAGTTTTGTGTCACGATTGTTTTAATGGGTGGTCAAATGGGTAGAGACTCATGATGGAATCACTCTAGTTCGGGGACCGGGTCTTGGTATGTAAAGAACAAAGAAGGTCTTGATCTAACTTCAGTCAGTAGATTGATTGTAAAATGGGTAGGTGGAAGACTTGGTGAGAGGAGTGAGCGAAACTACCTTGGGCAACGGGCCTTTCAGCAGTTTGCAAAAGAAAAACTCTAAGTGCAAGATCCTCTTGGTTCAGAGTTTCGGGTAACTGAAGGGGTGACTTGACTGGATCCTCCAATTCCAAGTCATTCAGCGCTAAGGAAACACAGAGACCAATTAGAAACAATGTGACTGTTACAGTGATCCAACCTACATCATCCTATAACAGTCACAACTCGACTGGATCCTCCAATTCTGAGTTGCTCTAATACAATATGAACAAAGACGCGAAAGAAGCTGACATTCATAAGGCAAGAAGTCTCAGATGTTAATACATAACCAGAATAACCAGTGCTCCATTAAAGATTTTACAATTGGGAGCCTTGCTCAACCATCGATAGATTACAAAATACAAAGACTGAGTCTATTTACTCAGGAAAATTCACCTCACAGAGGCGTGCCCAGTCACCCAAAGCTTGGTGTCCCTTCAGTCAAACTCGTACTGATATCTTTCTTCAAGCACCACCTTAACTACGCATGGCTCCTGCAAGGAGGGTCACTGAGCCATTAAGTGTTGGGCTAACGTGTGCAGACTTCTCTGTCTAGTCAAGGACTTCGGCATGGTTTCTTTGAAAAAATCGGTACACAGGACCTCTTCAAGCAGACCGCTTACCAGACCCTCCATTCCCCGCACTTAATGAATGAAGGGAGGTTTCAAACACCCATTCTCATCTTCATTTACTCCAAGCGAAAACCAGGATCGCGGTCGCATCAGATGGCGCATGGAGATCACGATGAGCCTCTCTGTGACTGGAACC
>JASDQU010014782.1:64005-76307 GCA_032191745.1 Picea mariana | reverse complement strand
CACACATGTGCATGGGTAATCCTCCTTTTCCCGTGCACTAGTGGCCCCCTACCCAAACAATCCTTTGTACGGCCCTCCGTACAACCCCTACCAACATTCTACAAATTTCATATGATGCAGGAGGATATGACCACTAACTTGACTCTCGCCACTCCCGGATCGGTCGACTCGCGCTCCCATAATCTTCAAATCTCCTCAGAATACTCTCATGAAATCATCTACAATGACGGGTACAAATGAGGTGGCATTGTGGGCCCACCAACCATATATAGTCCCTTTTGCCAAACTTCCACACTCTGTTATAGGAGCCCAGAGCCTCCATTTTTCAATCCGTTCTCAGCTACGGGATCCTGGTCCCGCCATATACACATTCATATTCCCCGGGTCATCATCTGCACTTGGCCCCGGAGGGTCATTTTTCTCACATCACATTTAGGTACGCATGCTCATATTCAATTTTATCAAATAGCTGTTATATGTTCTTTATCATCAGATATTGTTCACGTCGGGTATTTGGTTTTCATGTGTGCAGGTACTTGTTCCGCAAGCTTACAACCCCTTCAGGTATATGTTCAACAATGGCATGTAATTAATCCCTTTGAAAATCAATTGCATCTCCCAGTCATACCCTCTGACATTTACCTTTAGGGTCCTTACATCTAACTCTGCAGTGCCTTTACCTATGTTGCATTTGGGTATTGTCACCCGGTAGCACTCTCCCCCACATGAGTTGTTCAATTCAAAGTTCCCCTTGGCATATTGACACTCATGCTGATTTTACCCCTTAGGGATGGGAGTCTCGATAGTCTTATGCACTTCCGAGAATGAACCCCATACTTCTTCTCATCATATTGCTAGCTTTCCCAATGGACTCCTAGGTCATATAATCTCAGTTCTATTGACTGCACCTCCGCAGTATAATTTTCCCTCCATCTCATCCACCACCAGTTTGCCCATCTGCAGATTGTCCTCCATCCATTTACCTAATACAAAACCCCACCCATGGGGCCCCCACCCTCCACCAGTTCTCTTTCACAACTTGCGCCCTCACATGCTTAGCCATCTTTCACTCGGGCACCCATTTCTGTATCTCTGTACTCAACCCAAATTGTTCTTTATTTATTTGGTAATTGTAAAAAGCCTTCGTTTTCCACATTTACTTAGCTTTTTCGTTGTCACTCTTGATGGCCTTCTTTTTTTCCTGGCAAAGAAATCCATGTCGCCCTTGGTTGGGGCATCCACTCTCTTTTCATACCGACATTGTTCACAAACCCCGAGTATCCCAAGTCCATGTACCCATGATCTCTGAGTTTGTTCACTTTGTTAGCCGCTGGCACAGTTTAATCCAGTATCTAGTCGTCCCCGTGACACTAGATCTAACTTTACGGTTGCTGCCACTCATCCTTCAAAAATTCCCCAACCAAGGGCAGTCTTGAGTCTCACTGAATCTTGACTTCATTCATGTTACTCGTCAGTATTTGACATCATCTATTACTCAGTGGATTTTGTTGGGCTCTAAAGATGTCCTAAAAATAACCTCTATGCATCAACCAAAGGTAGGCGCTGGCATAAGCGTTTTACTTGTCGCCTACGTAGGTTTTTACCTTCCGTTTTCAATACCCAGCCTCCAGAGATGCAACACCTGTAAAGGAACAACAATCGTAAAGGGAATGACAATTGTTCTATTCAAAGGAACAACATGACCTACAAAAGGAACAACAATTGGAACAAAAGGAACAACAGTTGTTACATTGGGCCGAACTAATGTTGAATTAATTGCATTGTAGTATTTACCCAACTATCTAATTTGTCAACCTTGGGTTCGTAAACTGATGAAGCACATGCAAAGTATATGCAAGATTGAAGCGGGACTAATCTAATCTAATGTTTAAGCTACAACTGAAATTGAATCATTAATCTAACACACGACTGAAATAGAATTATTAATCTAACACACGACTTGGAATTGAATTAATCTAGTTGCGTAAATGAAAATAATCTAGGAATGAGAAATTGCGTGAAGGAATTAATCTAGAAATGGAGAACTACATGAAGGAAAAGCAAGTGCAACATGTGAAGAGTTAAATAACACAACAACATATGTGAGCTCACGCCAATGAAGCAATCTTCTAATACAATAACCAAATCAATCTTCATAACAAAATAATAAAAGCATGAAAACCAAAACCATGAATCAAAGCTAAGAATCCCTTTCTCTTTCGAATCCTAATGACTACCATTAATGACTACTCTAATTCTCTACTTACAACTGCTTGAATTCTAATTGCTCCTAATTGAATTCTCATGAAGAGAGAGCACTCTCTTTTATACATGAGAGCCTTGAAGATAAGATAACCATCTCATTATTACAGATCCACTTTTCTCTCAACCTATTTCCCATTATTACAAAATATAATCCCTTCAAATCCTCACACATATCTCTCATATATCTTGGATAAGATATTCCAACCAAATATCCATGATCTTCTCCTTGGAATGGGCTTGAATTATCTCCTCAAATATTGAAATGGTGGAGGAAGTATTCGAGAAGTCTTTTGAATTAATCCTTCACATATTCCTGCACATTACAAAGCTCACACATATTTGAGATATATATGAAAACATGTCAATTTTCTAACATTTAATCACAAATTCCCTTTTAATACTAAAATGAATAAAGTGGAGAACAATAAGGTGAAACCCAAGTATATTTATGTAAATGATATCGTGAAAGGTTAATGGGGTGATGAAATGTGAAGAATGATGAAGGGAAAGATGGATGAAAATATGACATTTCTGAGCCCCAATAGATTTCACGAAGCCCTTTGCTTCTTGGAGTCGCGTCTCCCTTTTTGTCAACATCAACACAGTTTCCAGAAGGGCGATAATATCTTGACTCTCATTACCTTTACAATGAGGAGTCTCGGATGACGGAGAGAGAATCATCATTGCTCTTTGATTCTGTTGACCCCCATAACATTCGACTTCAACAAAATCTCATGTTACGGTGGGTCTTACTATGCGATTATTGTAGTTTTTTCATACCAGCCGAGGACCTCTGAATTTGTTAAGCCATCAATGTTTACGAGTCATCGACAATTCTTACAGTCGTCCTTGCCTCACTTCATAGTCCGTTCACCATTCAAAACTGTCGTTTGTCATTATCAACGCCCCTGAGGGCGTTGCAGTTATCTACATCAACATACAACTTCAGTTACAGTCTCACATTTTGGTTACATGACATGAGCATGGGGCATGCCCACCTCGTTTGTACATAGATTTTATGTTTTCTCCCTAGAGAAAGGTTTGGGTCCCACAATTTTCCCTCTCCCTTCGACGAAACGCTCTTGCAGTTCCTCTCTTCACTCTTCAATACAATGGCACTCTCAGTAAAAGAAACATTTATATATTTCGGCTATATGTATGCTCCTAACCTCACACATCAGGGGGCATCTGTTATCATTGAAATATCGTCTGCAACATTGCACACAAATGGTTAAGGAAACACAACAATGCCAACATCAATTAGTTCACCTACAACACTGAAATGCATTCAAAAGGAAAGCAACTATACAATTGGGTCAAAAATCGACATGCGTAGATTCACCAAAGGAAGCGCATACATAGTGTGCAGTGTGCGCGGGCCAACAAAACCCTCTGCGCGCACAATGTGCCAAGTATGCGACTGTGTACGAGAAAAGTCATGCACTTCTATGAATGTCACACTTATGGATCTTGTTGGCCCCTCAACCACTTATGGACCAACTCCCAACACGATTTGACCCTCATATCTGAGTGAAATCCGAATGGGAGGTTGGCCAAGGACTAGAGGGTGCTCTAAAATGCCCCTTGTTCACACTATGAACCAATTACATTTTGCCTTGAAGAAATGTTATAAATAAGAGCCATAGGTGCACTAAGAAACCAGATCTTCATTGTATTATTATGCTGGAAGAATTCTCCCTAGAGAATCCTCTTTTCTCTTTGGAGCCTTCAAGCATCATTGCAATAGGCTATTCCACTCACCTCTTGAGAGAATAGGCATTGATTTTCTTCACCATTTGCCATTTCTTCCATTGTATGAAGAGATTTCCATTAGGGAACTCAAGAGCCCTCCCAAGGAGGAAGAGGGGACTCATAAGTCCTCATTTTTCTCTACGATGTTTTGCCTACTAATCTATTGATCCATTGGTAGCATTATGTTGGTTATTTGATTTTCATGGTTCTAAGTTTCTCATGCTTTCTAACTTTTATTTCTTAGTAGTTGTAGTTTATTTCTTTGTTTATACATGTGTTTGGCTTGTTTAACCCATTCACAAGCTTCTGTCTTGTCTAGGAGGCTCATCTAGACATGCAAGTGTTGTTGTTTTACTCACCCAAGTGACAAAACCAACACAACAAGAAGGAAATATCTTTTATTGACAAACAAAAAAAATCTTAAGTCATCGATAAAGGGTGTGTATCAGTGAAGGAAGATCTTATTAAGTCCTCGATACGTCGACAATGAAAGAACACGAGGTCTGCACTTAGTGAACCTATAACATAGCACGTGCATTCATGGGATATTAAATAATACCTCTAATTTCACTAGATATTGATAAATATCTCCCAAAATCCTTTTGTTGAACCCCCCTCCCAATACATCTTTCCAATTAAAAAAAAAACTCTATCTTTACTAGATATCCCTTATTTTTACTATATATTCCCCATTTTTATCAGATACCCCTTTTTATACCCCATAATACCTATAAAATCTCTTGTACCTTGAATCCCCCCCTAATAACTACAATATATTGACTCTTTTTTTCATGAATTAAAAACCCCCCTTTATGATTAAACGTGATAAGATATTGGTCAACAAGGTGAAGCCCCCGTGGGAAAGAAGATTCGACGTCAATACGTCGACGAGGAAAAAAATTTCCGACGTTGGAACATCGACAAAGGGAAAACATAAGAGATCATTGATAAAGGGAATAAGAGAAAGAGAAGGAAAGAAAAAAGAGAGAAGAGAAGAAGACAGGGAGAGAAGAAGAGAAAGGGAAGGAGAAAATAGAAAAGTTGATAAAAAAGTATGGAGCCCAAAACTCGTTTTGGCCATAACATGAGTGTTTTATCTCATAATTAAATGAAATTTAAGGGGTATGTCCGCAATGATGAGGGCTACAGGAATGACAACGAGGACCACTAGCTAAATCTACTTCCATTTTCTGAAAAATGCAAATTAGTGACTTTTGAGGATCTGGCTCGTGCTCGGTAACCAGGGCCCAAAGAAAGGTGAAATTTTTATATGGAACTCAAAAAGCAGGCATGGATATATAAAAATAAAAGATGAACTTGATCAAAAGTTATTATGGTTGTAAGATATGGAAAAACCTATTATGAGTTTTTAAACTCAACGTTTCATACTTCTTCAATGTGAGTCCATCTTTAGGGATCATAATGCAAAGGTTGAGATGCTTTGGTTTATTGAAAGAGAGGGTGTATAGGCATTGGATGAGAGAACGATTTTATGAGCAGTGAGGTTGGATTTCTTATCATAAAAATACTGTCTTTCATTTGAGCCAAGTCAAATAATATTCTCATGTTTACCTAACTAGAGTATGATTGGCTTCCACATGTTATTGAGTTTGAGCCCATCATCTCTATTTATCGCATTGTTCTGCCTCTCTTAACTTTATCCTTGTTAGTCTTCTTCCCTTGCAATTAATTTTGCATTTTCAATATAGATGTGATGAGAAGTATTATGCAAGTGTTTGATCAAGGTTGATTTAGAGGCCATCCTTGGATATATTTGTTGCATGTTCTTCCAATCGGACTTGTAATGACCTTCCAATTTCACCAATATAAATTTTGCCACATGAACAAGGTATTGCATATATGCCTTTTTTCTACCTCGAGTCCAATGAATCCTTTATTAGGTCAACCAAAGTCTTAATGGTGTTTAGGGGAGTAAAAGATACCATAATGTTTTGTTCCTTGGGACTCTGACAATCCTATCAGTGGTACCTTGGGTATATGGTAATGGTATTTTTGGGATGTCCATTATACATTGAGTGTGTATTCTATTTTGTGATTTATGTATAGTTTTGTTGATGTCGTTATTATGGTAACCATTCTTTCAAAAGACTCTTCTAAGGAGGTCGAATTCTGAGTTGAAGTGATCTGAGTCAGATATTCTTGTAGATCTAGTGGTGACAGTTTGGATACCACACGCTTTCTGAGTTGGGTGATGATGTTAGTTTGCATGTAGGTATTTACCAGTGTGGGTCCTTTTCCTATGAACTTGATTCCCAAATCTCCTATCATATCTCTTTGTGAGAAGCACATCTAGGAAAGCAATTGGTTTTTGTTCTGCACTTCGATGGTGAATTTGATGTGCTTTAAGAGATTGTTGAGGTGTCTTTAGGGGATCAAATAATATATTTGAAAACCTTGACATCAATGAATGGGGAAACTTATTTAGTCATTACGACGTTGCCAATATAGAATGAATGAGATGCACCAATGGAGAACTTGATGATCTTTAAAAATAGAGAAGGTAACATCAATGATTAGCAGTAACAAAATCATGAAGACATACATTTTGATCTTATTTTAGGAACAAAAATGAATATGAAATATCTTTTTGCTTAACAAGTTCCTAATACATCCATGTGATAAAATATATTAGCGATGTCAATATCGTCAACAATGATAATATAAGACGCCTTATTGCATACAAAGCATCCCAACCAATGTTAAACATGGGTGACTTTTGGCATCCAAACTAAAACATGCCTATAAATGGATCCCCTCAGTGCTTTGATTGAATGGAAGGGATCAATGTGTTAGTAACATTTCTTGTCTCGGACACAAGAGTATCCAAGTCTGCAAGTTGCACAAGAAGCGCCCGAGCGCGACACGGGAAAATCTCGTCTTTCGGGTCTCCGGACAAGTAAGCGGGCGAAATTATGTTGTCGACGGTCCAGATCCTTTTATAAGAGCATATCGGCGGTCAGCGGGAAATCGCGGTTAGAAAAGTTGCGCCCAGGTTAGCGCAATAGATAGCGCCCATACTATGTGCGGGGAAGGATGGAAACCGTCCATCCAAAGGACACGTGGCGCGAGATCTAGCCACATTGGCTTTACGACAGTCGCAAGTTCAAAGGGTGAAGGTTTTATGTCGTTGTAAATCTTGAAAYCCCGAACCCCGAAGAGCCGAAAGCGCCCAAAGGCGGGCCCACAATATCAAGGAGCAGTCTTAGCCGTCCATCTAAAGGGGACACCTGGTGCGCGATTAGGCTCCCTGCCTTTTCGCCCATCGCGATTTCAAAGCGCAAGAAGCAGCTCCCTCATATCCCCGATGCGCGAAGTGACGAGAGCGTCCAGGACCTGGGGCCCACAACAACGTCGGGTGAGTTTGGGACCATTAGATTTAGGAAGGATGCGTGGCACCCAATTGAGCCGTCTCGGTGTTTCACCCATCGCAACTACGATAAGCAAGGATCAGCCCTTTCATATTCGCGAACGCTAAAAGCGCCTTCGAGAATCAACGCAGGGTCACAACCCTTGGTCACCGAAAAATAAAGAGCTGTGCAAAAGGGGTCAAAGGCGTCGAGTTCCAGTCACAGAGAGGCTCATCATGATCTCCATGCACCATTTGATGCGACCGCGATCCTGGTTTTCGCTTGGAGTAAATGAAGATGAGAATGGGTGGTTGAAACCTCCCTTCATTCATTAAGTGTGGGGAATGGAGGGTCTGGCAAGAGGTCTGCTCGAAGAGGTCCTCTGTACCGATTTTTCCAAAGAAACCATGCCGAAGTCCTCGACTAGACAGAGAAGTTTGCACACGCTAGCCCAACACTTAATGGCTCAGCGACCCTCCTTGCAGGAGCCATGTGTAGTTAAGGTGGTGCTTGAAGAAAGATATCAGTATGAGTTTTACTGAAGGGACACCAAGCTTTGGGTGACTGGGCACGCCTCTATGAGGTGAATTTTCCTGAGTATATAGACTCAGTCTTTGTATTTTGTAATCTATCGATGGTTGAGCAAGGCTCCCGATTGTAAAAGCTTTAAAAGATCACTGGTTATTCTGGTTATGTATTAACATCTGAGACTTCTTACCTTATGAATGTCAGCTTCTTTCACGTCTTTGTTCATATTGTATTAGAACAACTCGGAATTGGAGGATCCAGTCGAGTTGTGACTGTTATAGGATGATGTAGGTTGGATCACTATAACAGTCGCATTGTTTCTAATCGGTCTCTGTGTTTTCTTAGCGCTGAATGACTTGGAATTGGAGGATCTAGTCAAGTCACCCCTTTAGTTACCCGAAACTCTGAACCAAGAGGATCTTGCACTTAGAGTTTTTCTTCTGCAAACTGCTGAAAGGCCCGTTGCCCAAGGTAGTTTCGCTCACTCCTCTCACCAAGTCTTCCACCTGCCCATTTTACAATCAATCTACTGACTGAAGTTAGATCAAGACCTCCTTTGTTCTTTACATACCAAGACCCGGTCCCCGAACTAGAGTGATTCCATCCTGAGTCTCTACCCATTTGATCACCCATTAAAACAATCGTGACATAAAACTGATGGGCATTAGGCTTTGCTCCTGCAAGCAATCCAGGAGTGACTTCCGACGCTAACATTTCTGGCGTCGTTGCTGGGGACGAAGTTGAAAATTTTCCCCGGGATTGAACAACATAGAGCCTCTGATTCTGAAGGTGCATCAGGTATCAGAGCCTTTGAAGATTGCTACTCTACACCTGGTGACTCCTTTGTGACGACTCCACTGTGGCAAACCTGCTGTATTAATTATGGATTTCAGAGGCAGACACACGCAGTCTCATCCACAACTGCCTCTAGCTACACCTGAAACTGATCCATAGGTGGTTCTCAGAAAAGGAAAGGCCTATGAAGAAGAAGCTTCCACCGACGAACCAGGTAATCCGCCATCTCCTTCTATAGGAACTCCATTTTCTCCTCCTCAGTTTCTTAACAGACCTCCTTCCGAGGTTTCCCGTTTCTTGAATTTCAGGAGTGTTCTTGCCGAGTTTTCCCCTCCTGGTCTGTCATTGGGGGGAGAAGCCCTTGTCACTCCCCTCTCCTCTGAAGCGGTGCTTTGGCGTAGACCCAGGACCGTTGAAGACTTCCCCACTCCTCCTCTTGTTACTGTTACCACTCCTGCACAAAGAGGAGCGTCTACTGACTTGAGCCTGCTAGCCTTCTCCTTAAAGCCCCTTTTGTTT
Source organism: Picea mariana (assembly GCA_032191745.1). Classification (NCBI taxonomy): domain Eukaryota; kingdom Viridiplantae; phylum Streptophyta; class Pinopsida; order Pinales; family Pinaceae; genus Picea; species Picea mariana. The sequence continues at coordinate 67,080 of JASDQU010014782.1, read as the reverse complement.
CCCATCCCACTCCGGGACTCATTCCCAGTAGCCCCTTCGCGAACTCCTTCTCCTCCAAGTTCTCCTCCACCTAATATTCCTATGGCTGGTGTTAATCCCCCTCTAAATAGAATGGACGCCATAGTCGCTTCCAGATATGCTCCCTTAATCCTACCCCATCCTATGAATCCTCTCCCAGCTGGAGATTACTTGAAGTATATGCCTAAGTTCACTGGGGAAGGGGACATAACTGCGGAAGAGCACCTGACTACTTTCTACAGTTATGTAGACAACCTCAACATTGAAAATGAAGATGTCTGGATGAGAGTCTTCGTCCAGATCCTGGATGGTGAGGCGAGAAAATGGTTTAGAGGACTGGCCCCCGAATCTATTGCTGGGATCGAAGCTCTAGATAGTGCTTTCTTGAGGCAGTGGGGAGATAGGAAGGATTTCATGTATTACATGACAGAGTTCAGGTCTTTGAAGAAAATGGAAGGAGAGTCCGTCTTTGACTTCTCCAAAAGATTTAATAAGATGTATAACAAAATTCCTGCCGAAATAAAACCCTCAGAAGCCTCGGCCAAAATTTCTTATACTGGTGCGTTTGGCCCCGATTTCTGTCTTTTGTTGAGAGAAAGAAGAGCCACCTCCTTAGCTCAAATGTAAGATGCAGCCATAGAAGTGGAATCCAATGTATTAGCAGCTAATAGACTGAGGAACAAGGCTGACGCAGACAGAAGAAAGGGAAGGTCGGAAGCCTCAACTTCTGGCCCATCGATGCCCCACCCTCAAGTGGATGAACTGACCAAGATGGTGAATTCTCTATCTGTAGAGATGGAGAGAATGAAGGTGGAAGGGAGGGAAGCATACAAGGGCCCCCAAAACACCGAAAAGGGAGGAGGTTTCAGGAGGCCAAACAATATCGCTTCCCCGACTGTGCAAAGGGAGAGGGGAAGAGACAGAGAAGACCAGAAGATTCAAGCCCCTTTTCAAAACAATTTTGTGGCCGAAGGGGAAGAAGGGGAAACAGATGAGCTGGATCCTAAAATCCATTGCTTCGGGGACACTCCTCCTTTTCCTCATCTCACTCAATCAGCATATGAGGAGTCTCTCATGGACAGTCAGCTAAATGAACTGAGCAAAGGAGACAAGGCTAGTGGCAGCCAAGGCAGGTATGATCTGCGTTCCAAGAAAGGACAACAACGCCTAATGTTCCTGAGCAGTCCACTAGAACAGAGAAACCTACTAATTAAGTAGCGGACAATCACATAGGTAAGAAGCACCAACCCCTCTCTCCCATAGTCYAGAATCATGTTCATGAAATAAGAGAAACCCCAAAGCTTACATCTTCTTTTAATTTCCTACATGAAATTCAAAAGATCAKAATTTCTGTACCCCTAACCGAATTGATTAAACATGAAAGGTTCAAGAAACGCTTCTCTGAGATTTTACAGTCTGAGGTCTCATGCCTTCCCACATACTCCATCAATTTACAAKATGAAAAGCCTACAATTATTCTAGGTCCTATGGTAGAAGACAGGAATGACTCATCCCCTCCCTTCTACACTTCCTTGAACATCCATGACAAGGTACTGCACAACTTCTTGATGGATTCGGGGGCTTCTCACAACCTCATGCCCAAAACTGTCATGGAAGAGTTAGGGCTAGAAGTCACCCGAGCCTATCATGACCTCTATTCCTTTGACTCCAGAAAGGTTCAATGTCTAGGAGTTATCAAAGACCTGGTCGTGACCTTGTTTCAGTTGCCCATGAAAAGTGTGGTCATGGATATTGTAGTGGCTGATGTCCCCCCCAAGTTTGGTATGTTATTATCAAGATCTTGGATAAAAAGACTGGGGGGAACTTTGCAGATGGACCTCACATATGCTACTATCCCAGTGTTTGGAGGAGAACATAGGAGGCTATACAGGGAAGCCCAACTGGCCTATATAATCAGTGATGAGATCAATCCTACCAACCATCCCATTTTTTTCCTTAGACACTGATTTAGGTTCTAGTTTACTACAACTCACCCATGCTCCCGAGCCCCCTCCTAAGCTTAGAAAGCAGCCCACCACTTCCCATAAGTTTCCTCTCTCCATCACCCCCATCTGGAAAATGTTCTTTGATGGAGCCTCTTCCAGGGAAGGTGCTGGTGCTGGGGTATTTTTTGTATCACCTGCTCAGGAAACCATATCTCTGTCGTACAAACTAGAATTTGAAGCTACCAACAATGTGGCAGAGTATGAAGCTCTTGTTCTGGGATTAAGAGCTGCRAGGGAAATGGGAATTYAGGAGGTAGCAGTGTTCGGTGATGTAGAGTTGGTGGTCCAACAGATCAGAAACGCTTATCAGGCTAAGCATCCTCGACTCAGAAGCTATAGAAATGAGGTGTGGGACCTAGTTGATAGTTTCTTCTTGGCATTCAACATTTCTTTCATCCCAAGAGAGAAGAACACAATGGTAGATTCCTTGGCTACATTAGCAGGCAATTTCAAAGTACCCTTGCCGCCCAATTTCAAATATGATGTGGAAGTAAAATACAGGCCCTCCATACCTGACAACATGAAACATTGGAAGGTATTCGAGGATGATCTCGAGATCAAGAAATTCTTGGAGACTGTCGAAGAATTTTCAGAGATGCATATCGACCAAGATTCCGCCTCTGAGGAAGGGCTTGATGGGGGTAAGTTGTTGAGTAAAATAGCAAAGCATGACATTATGCAGCTCCCCAGCAACCACATTCCAAAGGGACTGGTTCCTTTGGAAAGGATTTTTGATAAAAATGATGTGTCGTCAAAGGGGAAAATCTCAGAGGATGACGCTGGTACTGTTCAGTGCAACATTGGCACCGAGAGTGAGCCCAAGTTTGTCAAATTGCCAAGAGGTATGACAAAGGAGCAGAGGTCCGAATACATTGGATTATTGAGGGAATTCACTGATGTTTTCGCCTGGACCTATGAAGACCTCAAAACCTATGACACCTCTGTCATCGAGCATAAAATCCCGTTGAAAGGAGAGGCAAATCCATTCAGGCAGAAGCTGAGACAGATCAATCCTATGCTGCTGCCTATCATGGAGAGGGAAGTGAAGAAG
>JASDQU010014782.1:51537-62019 GCA_032191745.1 Picea mariana | reverse complement strand
AGAAGGATAACCCTTCAAGGGATCCAAAAACCTGTCTCGGTGAGATGAATATCAGCTCTTCAAATGAGGAGATATTGTAGAAAGGGATGTCCACTATATGCGATACAGGTATTGGAATCAATTGAAAATGACAAACCAAGCCTTGAGGACCATCCCATACTAGGAGAATATAGAGATGTATTTCCGGAAGAGGTACTGGGTCTACCTCCGAGAAGGGACATTGACTTCTCGATAGAACTTGCACTCGGAGCGGTGCCAGTGTCTAGAACACCCTACAGGATGAGCACACCTGAGCTAGTTGATCTTAAATTACAATTGAAAGAAATGATGGACAAAGGCTATATCCGGCCTATTAGTAACATTTCTTGTCCGAGGCACAAGAGTATTCGGGTTTGCAAGTTGCATGAGAAGTGCCAGAGCACAATGCGGAAAAGTCTCTTTTCAGGCAAGTAAGTGGGCAAGGTTATATTGTCGACGGTCCAGATTCATCCACACGAACAAATCGGTGGTCGGCAAGAAATCGCGGATAGTGGAGTTGTGCTAAAATTAACGCAAATAGATCGCGCCCCTATTGTATGCAGGGAAGGATAGTAGCCATCCATCCAATGGACGCGTGGCGCGAGATCTAGTAGTGTCAGATTTTCGGCAGTCACGAGTTCAAGGGGTAAATGTTTTATGTCATTGTACATTTCGAAACCCCGAACCCCGAAGTGCCGAGAGCACCTAAAGGCGGGCCCACAATATTGAGGAGCACTCTCAGCCGTCCATCTAAAGGGGACACCTGGTGCGCGATTGGGCTCCCCACCTTTTTTCCCATCGCGATTTCGAAGCGCAAGGAGCAGCTCCCTCACATCCCCAATGCGTGAGGTGATGAGAGCATCCAGGACCTGGGGCCCACAGCATCGTCGGGAGAGTTCAAAACCATCAGATCTAGAAGGGCACGTGGCGCCAGATTAAGCTGTCTCGGTGTTTCGCTCATCGCGATTTCAAGAAACAGGGATTATCCCCTTCCTATTTGTGAACGCCGAAAGCACCTCAGGAATAAGCACAGGGTCACAGCCCGTGATCACTGGGAAAAGAAAGGAGCTGCATAAAGGGGGGGCCAAAGGTGTCGGGTTTCAGTCGTAGAGAGGCTTGTCCCGACCTCCAGTTGCCATCGGACCCGACCTCGACCCTGGTCTTCGCTTGGAGTAAATGAAGACAATAAGGGGTGGTTGAAACCTCTCCTCATTCATTAAGTGCGAAGTATGGAGGGCCTGGCAAGTGGTCTGCTCGAGAGGGTCCTATGTACCCATTTTTCCAGAGAATCCATGCCTAGTTCTCAACTAGCCGGAGGAGGTCTACACATGCTAGCTTGACACTTAATGGCTCAGCTACTCCCCTTGCAGGAGCCATGCACAGTTAAGGTAACGTCTGACAAAGAATTCCCGCCCGAATTTGGCTGAAGGGACACCAAGCCTCGGATGACTAAGGACGCTGATGTTAGGCGATTTTCTCTGAGTATATAAACTGAGTCTTTGTATTTTGTGATCTATCGATGGTGGAGCAAAGCTCCCGATTGTAAAGTTTTGATGAAGCACTGGTCGCTCTGGTTAATGTATAAGGCATTTGAGACTTCTTACTTTATGGATGTCAGCCTCTTTTCCATCTCTTTGTTTTCCATGTTAGAACAACTCGGAATTGGAGGATCCAGTCGAGTTGTGGCTGTTATAGGATGATGTAGGTTGGATCACTGTAGTAGTTGCATTGTTTCTAATTGGTTCCTGTGATTTTTCAGCGCTGAAATGACTTAGAATTGAAGGATTCAGTCGAGTCACCCCTCAGCTCCTTGAAGCTCTGAACCAAGAGGATCTTGGCTTCTGAGTTTTTCACCCTCAAGCCTTCGAAGGCCTGTCACCTGAGGCAGTCTTGCTTTCCCTTCTCACAAGTCTTCCATCTACCACCCTTTAATCTATTTACTAACAGAAGTTGGATCAAGACCTCCCTTGCTTTCTACATACCAGGCCCGGTTTCCTGAATTAAAGTTATATTTTCTTGAGTCTTTACCCATCCGATCACCCCATTAAACAAATCGTGACATAAAACTGATGGGCGTTGGGCTCTGCTCCTGCAAGCAATCCAGGAGTGACTTCTGACGCTAACATTTCTGGCGCCGTTGCCGGGGACAAAGTTGAAAATTTTCCCCAGGATTGAACGACATTGAGCCTCTGATTCTGAAGGTGCATCGGGTATCAGAGCCTTTGAAGATTGTTGCTGTGCACCTGGCGACTCCATTGTGACGACTCCACTGTGGCGAACCTGCTGTATTAATTGTGGCTTTCAGAGGTAGACACACGCGGTCTCATCCACAACTGCCTCTAGCTACAGCTGAAACTGATCCAGAGGTGGTTCTTAGGAAAGGAAAGGCCCCTCAAGAAGAAGCTTCCACCACCGAAGCAGGTAATCTGCCATCTCCTTCTATAAGAACTCCATTTTCTCCTCCTCAGTTTCTTGACCGACCTCCTTCCGAGGTGTCCCGTTTCCTGAATTTCGGGAGTATTCCTGCTGAGTTTTCCCCTCCTGGTCTAGCATTGGAGGGAGAAACCCTTGTCACTCCCATCTACTCTGAAGCTGTACCTTGGTGTAGACCCAGGACCACAGAAGATTTTCCCACTCCTATCTTTACCACTCCTGCACAAAGAGGAGTGTCTACTGACTTGAGCCCGTTAACCTTCTCCTTAAATCCCCTTTTGTTTCCCATCCCACTCCAGGACTCACTCCCAGTAGCCCCTTCACGAACTCCTTCTCCTCCAAGTTCTCCTCCACCCAATATTCCTATGGCTGGTGCTAATCCCCCTCTAAATTGAATGGATGCCATAGTCGCTGCCAGATATGCTCCCTTAATCCGACCCCATCCTATGAATCCTCTCCTAGCTGGAGATTACTTGAAATACATGCCCAAGTTCACTGGGGAAGGGGATGTAACTGCTGAAGAGCATCTGGCTGCTTTCTACAGTTATGCAGAGAACTTGAACATTGAAAATGAAGATGTCTGGATGAGAGTCTTCGTCCAGAGTCTGGATGGTGAGGTCAGGAAATGGTTTAGAGGATTGGCCCCCGGATCTGTTGTTGTGATTGAAGCCCTGGATAGTGCTTTCTTGAGGTAGTGGGGCGATAGGAAGGATTTCATGTATTACATGATAGAGTTTGGGTCTTTGAAGAAGATGGAAGGAGAATCTATCTCTGATTTCTCCAAAAGATTCAATAAGATGTATAATAAAATTCCTGCTGAAATAAAACCCTCAGAAGCCTCAGCCAAGATTTCTTATGCTAGTGCGTTTGGCCCCGATTTTTGTCTTTTATTGAGAGAAAGAAGAGCCACCTCCTTATCTCAAATGCAAGATGTGGCCATAGAAGTGGAATCCAATGTATTAGTAGCTGACAGACTAAGGAACAAGGCTGACGCAGATAGAAGAAAGGGAAGGTCGGAAGCCTCAAATTCTGGCCCATCGGTGCCCCACCCTCAAGTGGATGAGCTGACCAAGATGGTGAGGTATCTATCTACAGAGATGGAGAGGATGAAGGTAGAGGGGAGGAAACAATACAAGGGCCCTCAAAACATCACAAACAAAGGAGGTTTTAGGAGGGCAAACAATGTTGTTCCCCCAGCTATGCAAAGGGAGAGGGGAAGAGACAGAGAAGACCAGAAGATTCAGGCCCCTTTCCAAAACAATTTTGTGGCCGAAGAGGAAGAAGGGGAAACATATGAGCTTGATCCCAAAATCCATTGCTTTGGAGACACTCCTCCTTTTCCTCATCTTACTCAATCAGCATACGAGGAGTCTCTCATGGACAGTCAGCTAAATGAATTGAGTAAGGGAGACAAGGCTAGTGGCACCCAAGGCAGATATGATCTGAGGTCTAAGAAAAAGACAATAGCACCTGATGTCCCTGAGAAGTCCACTAAAACAGAGAAGCCGACTAATGGAGTAGCAGACAATCACATATGTAAGAAGCCCCGACCCATCTCTCCCATAGTCCAGAGTCATGTTCCCGAAATAAGAGAAATTCTGAAGCTTACATCTTCTTTTAATTTCGAGCACGAAATCCAAAAGATCAGGATCCCTGTCCCCCTAACCGAATTGATTAAACACGAAGGGTTCAAGAAACGTTTCTCTGAGCTTTTACAGTCTGAGGTCTCATGCCTTCCCACAGACTCCATCAATTTACAAGATGAAAATCCTGCAGTTATTCTAGGTCCTATGGTAGAAGACAGGAATGACTCATTCCCCCCTTTCTACACTTCCTTGAACATACATGACAAAGTACTGCACAACTGTTTGATGGATTCGGGGGCTTCTCACAACCTCATGCCCAAAACTGTCATGGAAGAATTAGGACTAGAAGTCACCCGAGCCTATCATGACCTCTATTCCTTTGACTCCAGAAAAGTTCAATGTCTAGGAGTTATCAAAGACCTGGTCGTGACCTTGTTTCAGTTGCCCATGAAAAGTGTGGTCATGGATATTGTAGTGGCTGATGTCCCCCCCAAGTTTGGTATGTTATTATCAAGATCTTGGATAAAAATACTGGGGGGAACTTTGTAGATGGACCTCACATATGCTACTATCCCAGTGTTCGGAGAACATAGGAGGCTATACAGGGAATCCCAACTGGCCTATATAACCAATGATGAAGCCAACCCTACTAACGATCCCATTTTTTCCCTAGACATTTATTTGGGCTCTAGTTTACCACAACTCACCCATGCTCCCGAGCCCCCTCTTAAGCTCAAAAAGCAGCCCACCACTGCCCATAAGTCTCCTCTCTCCATCACCCCCGTTTGGAAAATATTATTTGATGGAGCCTCTTCTAGGGAAGGTGCTCGTGCTGGGGTGTTTTTTGTGTCGCTTGCTCAGGAAACCATATCGCTGTCGTACAAAATAGAATTTGAAGCTACCAACAATGTGGCAGAGTATGAAGCTCTTGTCCTAGGATTAAGAGCCACAAAGGAAATGGGAATTTAGGAAGTAGCAGTGTTCGGAGATGCAGAGTTGGTGGTCCGACAGATCATAAACGATTATCAAGCCAAGCATCCTCGACTCAGAAGCTACAGAAATGAGGTATGGGACCTTATCGACAGTTTCTTCTCAGCATTCAACATTTCTTTCATCCCAAGAGAGGAGAACACAATGGCAGATTCCTTGGCTGCATTAGCAAGCAATTTCAAGGTACCATTGCTGCCCAAATTCAGATATGATGTGGAAGTGAAATACAGGCCCTCCATACCTGACAACGTCAAACATTGGAAGGTATTCAAGGATGATCTCGAGATCAAGAAATTCTTGGAGACTGTCGAAGAATTTTCAGAGATGCATATTGACCAAGATTCTGTTTCTGAGGAAGGGCTTGATGGGGGTAAGTTGCTGAGTAAAATAGCAAAGAATGACATTGTGCAGCTCCCCAACAACCATATTCCAAGGGGATTGGTTCCTTTGGAAAGGATTTTTGATAGAAACCATGTATCGTTAAAGGGGGAAATCTCAGAGGATGACGCTGGTACTTTTCAGTGCAACATTGGCACCGAAAGTGAGCCCAAGTTTGTCAAATTGTCAAGAAGTTTGGCAAAGGAGTAGAGGTCTGAATACATTGGACTTTTGAGGGAATTTGCTGATGTTTTCGCCTGGACCTATGAATACCTCAAAACATATGACACCTCTGTCATCGAGCATAAAATCCTGTTGAAAGGAGAGGCAAATCCATTTAGGCAGAAGCTGAGACAGATCAATCCTATGCCGCTGCCTATCATGGAGAGGGAAGTGAAAAAGTTTCTTCAAGCTCAGATCATTGTACCACTGAGATATTCAGAGTGGATAGCCAACTTGGTACCAGTAAGGAAAAAGAATGGAGAAATCAGACTCTGTGTAGACTTCAGAAATCTGAACAGGAGCTCATGAAAGGATAACTATCCCTTACCAAAGATGGAACATATACTGCAGAGGGTAACAGGAGCATCCATGATGTCCATGATCGATGGTTTCTCTGGTTACAATCAAGTCTCCATTCTTCCTGAGGACAAGGAAAAGACAACATTCACCACTCCATGGGGCACATTCATGTATGCCAAGATGCCCTTTGGATTAATGAATGCAGGGGAAACGTTCCAGCATGCCATGGACATAGCTTTTGTCAGGGAAAAGGATAAATTTGTGGTCGTCTATCTGGACGACATCACAATGTTTTCAAAATCTGATAAAGAACACTGTTGTCATCTCAGGAAGGTTTTCTTGAAATGCAGGAGTTTTGGCATTTCATTAAACCCCAAGAAATCTTTGTTTGCCATGCAGGAGGGGAAATTACTAGGCCACATAGTATCAACGGAAGGAGTTAGGATCAACCCTAGCAGAGTTGAAGCAATACAAGCCTTATCAATCCCGAGGTCCAAGAAGGAGGTCCAATCCTTCCTTGGTAAGATTAATTTTCTGAGGAGGTTTGTGCCTAACTTTGCTGAGGAGGTAAAACTTATAACAACCATGCTAAGGAAAGGAAATGAAGTGAGGTGGACTTTTGAATCATGACATTCCTTTGAGAAAATAAAGAAGGCCCTTACTGAAGCCCCTGTGCTTATTAGTCTCGACTACTCAAAGGATTTCCTTATTTTCTCCTTTGCCTCACCTGACATGATGGCTGCTGTTTTATTACAGACAAACAAGGTCGGACTTGAGCAGCCTATCGCCTATTTCAGTCGAGCATTGAGGGATGCCGAATTTGGGTATAACACTATGGAGAAGTAGGCCTATGCCCTGGTAAAGGCTCTCAAGGCATTTAGAATCTATGTCCTGCAGTAAAATATCATCACTTATGTCCCCTCAATTGCTATTAAAGACATTCTTATTTAGCCTGACATAGACGGGAGGAGGAGTAAGTGGATCGCCAAGATTCTGGAATTTGACCTGGAAATAAAGCCTACCTAATTGATCAAAGGTCAAGGTTTAGCCAAGCTGTTGGCTGAAGCCAATTGCCAAGCTTTGGGGATAAGTTTCATCAACGAATGCTCAGAAATTCAACAAGGTCAGTTGTCTGACATGGACCTTCAGAGAGAGCCCCCATTGGCATGATGTCCTTAGTATAAGGATGTCATATACTTTCTGCACGAGTTGCGGCCTCCAGACGGCCTGCAAAGAAACAAAACAAGAGCTCTGAAGCTCAAGGCAGTCAGATACTGCCTTATCGATCAAGTTTTATACTGGAAAGACCCCCTGGGGGTGCTTTTAAAATGCATGAATTCACAAGAGGTCGATGTGATCATGGCTGAATTTCACAGCGGCCTATGTGGAGGGCACCATTTCTGGAAGGCCACAACCCACAAAATTATTAGAGCCGGGTACTATTGGCCCTCCTTGTTTGTTGATGTCCATAGAGGAGTTAGAACCTGTATCCAATGTCAAAGGTTTGCAGGAAAACAACAACTCAAGTCCTTTCCACTAAATCCTGTGGTTGTTTCGGGACCTTTCCAGCAGTGGGGCCTAGATTTCATTGGGGAAATTCACCCCGCTTCCAGTGGGCAGCACAGATGGATCCTGACTGCTACGGATTTATTTACCAAGTGGATTGAAGCTATCCCTACTAGGAGTTCTTCCCACAAGGTAATCATTGGGTTCTTGGAGGACCTCATCACAAGGTTTTCTGCTGCCCAAGTAAGATCGTCACTGATAACGCAACCGCTTTCAGGTCCGAGCCATTAGCCAAGTTTTGTGAGCAGTTCGAGATTAAACTGATTCACTCCACCCCATATTATCCACAGGGCAACGACTTAGCAGAATCCTCCAACAAAATCCTGATAAGGATTATCAAAAGGCTGTTGGAAGACAACAAGAAGGCCTGGCATTCAAGATTGAAATTTGGTCTATGGGCCGATCGAGTGACCACGAAGAGATCTATAGGTGTCTCTCCTTTCCAATTAGTCTATGGAGCAGAGGATGTTTTTCCCTCTCATCTAGCCATTCCTGTAGCAAAATTCCTCCAGGATCATCAGGAGGATCCTGATGACATGATCAGAAGGATTCATCAGCTAGTGGAGGTCCAGCAGGCTAGGGAGCAAGCAATGGACAGAATTCAGGACCATCAACAAAGGATCAAGCAGGTTTTCGATAATAAAGCCAAGAAGGAAGAATTTCGGGTAGGAGACCTGGTGCTGAAATGGGATGCTCGTAAACAAGATAAAGGAAAACACAACAAGTTTGACGCCCTCTGGATCAGCCCCTTCAAAATCTCTGAGGTGTTCTCAAATAACACGTACAGGTTGCAAGATTTGGAGGGTGAAGAAGTTTTCAACAACCCAGTAAATGGGCATTTTCTTAAAAAATGTTTTGCCTGAGCCTTTGGTGGCTCCTGTGTTTTGTAAATATTGTCCTTTTAGTTCTTTGTTTTTATTTTATTGTTTCGGATTTATAAATGACTCCATATCCCAACAACAAGGCACTGGAACTGCAAAATGAGTCCTTAGAGCATCGCAGGGACGACTCTATCCCCCATGGAGCCTAATGTTAGTAACATTTCTTGTCCGAGGCACAAGAGTATTCGGGTTTGCAAGTTGCATGAGAAGCACCCGAGTGCAACGCAGAAAAGTCTCTTTTCAGGAAAGTAAGCGGGCAAGGTTATATCGTCGACGGTCCAGATTCATCCACACGAACAGATCGACGGTCGACGGGAAATCACGGATAGTGGAGTTGCGCTGAAATTAGCGCAAATAGATCATGCCCCTATTGTATGTAGGGAAGGATAGCAGCCGTCCATCCAATGGATGCGTGGTGCGAGATCTAGTAGCGTCATCTTTTCGGCAGTCGCGAGTTCAAGGGGTAAAGGTTTTATGTCGTTGTACATTTCGAAACCCCGAACCCCGAAGTGTCGAGAGCGCCTAAAGGTGGGCCCACAATATCGAGGAGCAATCTCAGCCATCCATCTAAAGGGGACACCTTGTGCGTGATTGGGCTCCCCACCTTTTCTCCCATCGCGATTTCAAAGCGCAAGGAGCAGCTCCCTCACATCCCTGATGCACAAGGTGACGAGAGCGTCCAGGACCTGGGGCCCACAGTGTCGTCGGGAGAGTTCGGAATCGTCAGATCTAGAAGGGCGCGTGGCACCAGATTAAGCTGTCTCGGCGTTTCACTCATCTTGATTTCAAGAAACAGGGATTATCCCCTTCCTATTCGCGAACGCCGAAAGCGCCTCGGGAATAAGAACAGGGTCACAGCCCATGATCACTGGGAAAAGAAAGTAGCTACGCAAACTGGGGGCCAAAGGTGTCGGGTTTCAGTCACAGAGAGGCCCGTCCCGACCTCCAGTTGCCATCGTACCTGACCTCGACCCTGGTCTTCGCTTGGAGTAAATGAAGACAAGAAGGGGTGGTTGAAACCTTTCCTCATTCATTAAGTGCGAAGTGTGGAGGGCCTGGCGAGCGGCCTGCTCGAGAGGGTCCTGTGTACCCATTTTTCCAGAGAAGCCATGCCTAGTTCTCAACTAGCCGGAGGAGGTTTGCACATGCTAGCTCAGCACTTAATGGCTCAGCTACTCCCCTTGCAGGAGCCACGCGTAGTTAAGGTAATGTCTGACAAAGAATTCCCGCCCAAATTTGGCTGAAGGGACACCAAGCCTCGGATGACTGAGGACGCTGATGTTAGGCGATTTTCTCTGAGTATATAAAATGAGTCTTTGTATTTTGTGATCTATCGATGGTTGAGCAAAGATCCTGATTGTAAATTTTTGTTGAAGCGCTGGTCGCTCTGGTTAATGTATAAGGCATTTGAGACTTCTTACTTTATGGATGTCAGCCTCTTTTCCATCTCTTTGTTTACCGTGTTAGAACAACTCAGAATTGGAGGATCCAGTCGAGTTGTGGCTGTTATAGGATGATGTGGGTTGGATCACTGTAGCAGTTGCATTGTTTCTAATCAGTTCCTGTGATTTTTTAGCGCTGAAACGACTTGGAATTGAAGGATTTAGTCGAGTCACCCCTCAGCTCCTTGAAGCTCTGAACCAAGAGGATCTTGGCTTCTGAGTTTTTCACCCTCAAGCCTCCGAAGGCTTGTCACCCGAGGCAGTCTTGCTCGCCCTTCTCACAAGTCTTCCATCTACCACCCTTTAATCCATTCACTGATGGAAGTTGGATCAAGACCTCCCTTGCTTTGTACATACCAGGTCCGGTTTCCTGAGTTAAAGCTATATTTTCTTGAGTCTTTACCCATTCGATCACCCCATTAAACAAATCGTGACATAAAACTGATGGGCATTGGGCTCTGCTCCTGCAAGCAATCCGGGAGTGACTTCTGACGCTAACACGACCCATTGTGTCTCCCCGGGGAGCACGAGTCCTGTTTGTGAAAATTAAAGATGGTACCCTTTGACTGTGCGTAGATTACAAACAACTCAATAAGGTAACCGTAAAGAACAAGTACCCCTTACCCAGGAACGATGACTTGTTCGATCAATTGGGAGGTGCTTCCA
>JASDQU010014782.1:11182-27751 GCA_032191745.1 Picea mariana | reverse complement strand
TCAAGGATTGTACATCGAACTGTATGGATATCAAATAGAAAATTTCTCTGAACAAACTATCACCGCAACTATATATGACAGGAATCGTTCTTCTCAATCCATAAGAATGCATCCTGTCCATATTACATTTCCAATAATATTCAATGATTTTGCACATCAGTGACAAGTAAGTATCAGGTTGTTCAAGATTGCATATGGATAATTTATTTTAAAGAAATGGTTCATAGTGACTGCTAATAGGATTTCCAACATGAAACAAGATGCAATATGGATCCACATTTGCATTTCTATTGAAATGAAAATACTTTGTTTTCCTCGTTAGTGACCAAACTGCGATCAATATATTTAAACATTTTGATAACCATCATATTCAAAATGTATCTCCCCATATCCCTCTCTCATTTTCATTTAGAGTTGAAGATGACGACATGTGCATTTTTGATAGATATATGTTAATGTCACGAATCCCATGTAATTCATACAAGAAATTAGATCCTAGTGCAGGCTCATATGATTCCAATGCTTCTTGATCTTCATTGTCCAAACAAGCCAAGAAATGATCTATTAATCATGTTCACAATTCAATGGAAGAGTAGTGGAAATGAAACAAGACGTGTAATGCATCAAACAAACAGTCCCCGAGACTATATGTAAATGTGTCCAATCTAAAAATATCATTTATATGCAAAACATGGTCAATATTTCCATCGACAATGCACTTCTCATTGTTTTCATAGTTCTCAACATCTAGTGTATCTTCCATGTTCCAGTTTATGTCATTCGGATGATGACTAGGCCTTATTTGGGATGCAAAACTTATAAAAAGTACTTAACCATGCTTTGAGAACTGTCTCCCAATCCTTTACCTCCCTTAGACAAGAGGTAAATTACATTAAACATAACTCTCAACAACAACCTCATGCCCGTGAATAAAGACCTCACAGGGAGCCTCGTCCAAACCCGAACCAAGACTGTGACCAAACCCGCAACCAGAACTCAACTCATGAGAGTACTAATTACCAACTCCTCTCCAAAATAACCAACCTTGAACAGAACTTATAGCATTGAGAAACTGAAAACATAAAATGATAAATACAATCTCAAAGTAGAATACCTTATTTTTGTTTATGTTTAGCTTTGATTTTCTTTCATACATATAGTTTTTGAAATAGTCCTTGCCCAATTTAACCAACCCTTGAAAAATAAAAAAAATAAAAAACTATTAATTTTCCTTGGCATATTTGGTATACTCCAAAAATATTTCATTTTATGGTTTGATCAAGGAATATAGATGGAAAAGAAAACTGGTTTTCTTAAACATAACATGAATTCCAATGCAAATTTCAATGAAACGAAGTAACTGCACAATGCATGAACAACATATTATCAAACAATAACAATGGATTTTTGCAACACATAGTAATGGTGATGTTGCCTATCAAAATTAACAGTGTT
This sequence comes from Picea mariana, assembly GCA_032191745.1. Taxonomy (NCBI): domain Eukaryota; kingdom Viridiplantae; phylum Streptophyta; class Pinopsida; order Pinales; family Pinaceae; genus Picea; species Picea mariana. Next base: position 26,296 of record JASDQU010014782.1, on the reverse strand, counting down.
TCTATGTATTAGATTCAACTATGTTCGTTGACACAGTGGATATTAAAAACAAACAAAGAAAATAGTTGCACGCATTTGTCATATACATAAACAAATTTGGAAAACTACTAGATAAAAGAAAACCACTACATAAATACTTTTAGCATCTCCAATAACTATTGATGGGGTATTTCCTGACTACAGAATGCCATATGCTATAAATTCTCTGACCAGAGTGCAGAAATATGATCATAGAAAAAACTTTCGTCCAGCCTCAAAAGTTTCAAAAGTCACTAGCAAATTGTCCAAAAATAAATAGATCACATAGCTAAGATTTCCCTAATGCTAAAAGAAGGATGGAAATCCGCTAAAATGACTTTTGACCATACATCGATTTCCTTTCGATTAGTAATAACTGCAATAAAAAACCATCGAGCAGTCCACAAAGAAGGAGCACATTTTCCTTGTATTGCTTCTACATGTCTTCCCTTTCCTTCTAAATCAGAACAAATCAATTTACTATAAATTGGTGACATGTATTGAAAATTACTTCACTCATCATAATCACCGATGAAAAACTATTTGAAATGCAGAGGCATGGAAGTGAAACAATGTGGGAGGATAATGTGTGTCGGTTCTCTGCATTACCTCCAAATTACCTAGCTTTAACAACAAAGTGTGAAACTATTGCAAATGCGGACCCATGGAAGCATAGCAGCTCATGAACATGTCTTTCCTCTGCACAACAATCGAAAATAGAGAAAATATTTACTATGACTACCATTTAGTTTCTCCCAATGTGTAACATCCATCTCTTCCGTGCACATGATGTGACTTACTCTTTCAGGACACTTGCGTGCAAGTGATCCGGTTCATTATATAATTGACTATTTCACTTATGGATTATGATGATGATTGTGGATATGATGATATGCCTTGGATTATATTTGTATCGAGAGGTGCTATTGAATGGTTTTTCCTGAGTGTGCAAGACTCTGGACAGATTGAGGATGTCGATGGCATCGATGGACCTCCTTGGACTCCGGATCAAGTTAAGGAGTGGATTGTTTATGGTTTGTGTATTTATATTATTGCATATGTGACATATGACTGGTATATTGTGATGTTGTTTATAGATCGTTGACATGTTCGTTGATGGATGCAGGCTGACGATAGCTTGCTAAGAAAACTCACATTTGGAGTAAAGGGGTCACGCATGACAATTAGACTCACATTTGGAGTGAGGGAAGACTATGACAGTTGCTCATGATGATTCTAAGGGGTTCACAATAAGGTAGGGTCCTTATTCCTTAGAGGCCCTTAGTCTCCCACAAGGTCGCATGACGGAGTATTGACTCCAAGGGCGGACGTCTACCAAAATTAGTCAAAAGGTGAGTGGCACCCTTGGATCACGTAGTGCGTCTTGAAGGGCATGTCACATAGATGAAACTTGAAAAGAAGGGGAGTAGCAACCTTAGAGCACATAGTGCGTCTTGAAGGGCACATCGCAGTTTTAACACTCGTGAGTCAATGAACCTAGGTACCTACAAAACAATATCTCATTTTGACCTGGTCAACCTTAAGATAATTGTTGCATGAGTAAAGTTTAAAAATTATAAAATTTTCCCTTAAAAACAATTTTGTTGATCCTAGTTGAATTTAAAGCCTAGGTCTAAGTAGGACATGAGAACTAAAAATTAATTAAGAAAGTAATAAAGGGGGGATGAAGAAAATGGGGGTAAAAAAATTTAATTTAAAAATTAATGGAGGATTAAATTATTTGAAAGATTAATTGTTGGCTCTGTGCAAAACTTGCTACATTCAAACTTATACAAAAAGGGGAAACTTAATTACAAAAGGAATGTGGAACATAGGAGGGAATCTAGTCTAGAGAAATTTCCATTTTTGAACTCAACTAAGCTTTAAGAAAGGCGTCAGTCATTAAGGTAATGTGAGGGAATAAAGGGACATCAAGGAGCATTTTTAGGAATGCTTTTAAGTGGGTGAGGGAAAATAGAAATTAATTTAATTAATTAAATGAATTTTTTATGCAACTAAGGGATCGGGTGAAAAGTATACGGGGGAGAATATTCCTAATAAAAATTAAAAAAATAATAATTTAATGTGCATTTTGGCAACTAGTCACTAAGAGAACTCTATAAAAGAAATGGCAGAGAAGGGGTATGCAGACGACTGGTAGGCTTAATATTACACTGCTGATATTTTTCTTGACTGATTTTTCTTGTGGGAGTTGGGATACCCAGCTCGATTAGAGAGTGGTAGATCGACCTTGCGAGGAAAGCTGGGAGATATATTTCTTTGGATTGTGTTTGTGTCCTGTTTGTAGCTCAGGGGGATCAGGGGGGAGAATAGTACCCCTAGCGTTGGCTGGGAGGTACCGGTGAGGTCTCAACGATTAGCAAGCTGGAGCGAGGAGGGTCGCCAATTGCTGAAGAGCATCTCCAATCCCAATTTCATTGGTGACGGTAATTTCGATAAGTTAAATGGTACTAGGTTGATGGAATGTGCATGCTTTATTTTCACAATTATGATATCTCTTTAATTTTGCAATTCTGATATCTCTTTATTTTCGCAATGGATCTAGTGTAATAAGGATTATATATGTAATTTGACGTCGCTTTATTTCACAATGGATCAATTTGTAATAAGGATTATATAAATGTAATTCGTTGCCACTTTATTTTCACAATGCAGCTAATGATAATAGGTTGATCATATATGTATTTTGTCATTGTTTCATTTCCGCAATAGATTTAATTGTGATAACCTCAATTATATATGCATACTAATGTCGCTTCCTTTCGCAATGGATTTGATTGTAATGAGAACAATTTCACAAGTATTATGATGTCTCTTATTTCAAACACACATAATCATAATCGGATGGGTTCAATATGTATTTGGATGTCATATTTTTTGCTTGGGTTTAGTTGTAGCAGGAGTGATATATATGTTTAATTTATTCTCACTGCAACTTAACCAACCTTGTCATACTTGGATAATTGCTTGTTCAAACCTTAGCTCTAATTGTTCTCCATGCTTTCGTATTTTCACGAATCCCTCAGCATTTGATGTAGATCCACTACTCCATGATGGAATGCAACCCTGCATTTTCTGGTCTTTGCAATTTGTTGGTATCTGCGCTTGTTTCTACCCTTGATTTTTACCAAGACTCCCACACACCTTAGCATTACCTTCCACCTTCCAAGCATTCACTCTATTTGTTGTGCTAACTGAAGTGCATCCTTACTTTGCCAATCGACTGGTGTTCTTTTTGTGTGCTTTCCACCTTCTAGCTCTCATTTGAGTTGTACTTAGTTGTTAACCCATCCTACCCAGCAACCGCGATGCACCTAGCCTTTTTCCCAGCCTCTGCATTTGCACGCCTCTTATCTACGTTTTACACTTTCTTGGCCATTCATACTTCTTGGGTTCAGCAAGGTAATCCCTTTTTTCCAACCCAATTATCCTCACATGCCCTCCCCTTGGATTCTCTATGGATTACACTCAGAATCCGCATTCAAAATTTCCCACGGGTTTAAAGGAATGGAAGTCGGTGCAGCGTGATCCTGTCACGTTCTCTCATTTTGTTTTGTTATGGTTTCTCAACGTAATTATTACAGTGCCTCTGGGTTAGCGAATTGCTAGGAGATGGCTCACACATAAGGCGGGGTAATCCAAAGTTGACGGATGTCTCTACGTTCTTGTGCCTTAATTTAGAGTGTAGTTAAGGAAGGAATTTTCACCTCTTCAGAGCCTGGAAAAATTCCTCCATTTGTGCTAATGCTCAGGCCTTCACTACATGTCTGAGGGTGTTCATTTAGTCAACGTTTTGCTGGGTTTTTCCATGATGGTAGCATTGGCATTTTTTCTCTTCCTCAGTGTCCTCGCCTCCCCTCGACTTATTGTACTGTGAACCCCAAATTTAACGAGCACGAACCTCCCTTTCTATTTTTGATAACTATTTCTTTTGACAGCAAAAGGGCAGGTCCCCTTGTTGTGGCGTCCACCTTCTTTGCACTACAGTTAATTGGATTATGTCCCCTTTTGATTCCTCTTCCTGTAAACTACTTTTTTTTACTAATTCCGTAATTGTTGTCACCGGATTCAACTCCTTAATATTTTGTCCCTTAACATTAGCGACAACAATCAATTCATGTCAAGACTCCTTGTGTACAATATTGATAATTGATAATTGGTTGAAATTTTTTTAATAGGATTAGTATTGTTGGGAAGTAACTATAACTAATAATTTAAGGTATAGATGTTAATTGCACTAAAGGTAAAACTGATTTGAACCCTATGAGGGTCTAATTATCCCTAAATTTCTTAACCTCCATTTATACAATGATATATTAGTTCATTGTTTCACTTACTATCGTCTCCTTGTAATGATTATTAATCATTATTATATTAATGATGTCCAATTTACATGATCAACCAAGATGGGTATAGATGTTTAATGTTGACCTTGTGGGAAGGGATTTGAGGTTGACACGTGTTTCTTGAAATCCTTCATTCGTACCCAAATTTTAGATCATACCCCCTGCGCTTTAGTTCAATTGACGATTATCTGGATCCTAAAATGAATGCATTATATGGATGATTTGTGTTGTCTTAATCTTGTGCTTATAGAACATGATTGTCACATGTTTGGTTAAGCCTTCTTTATCTCTTGCGCGATGATTTGTAGTGTTGATGAATGACATAGTTCATAGAATGCATGTGCACACTGAATCAATGAATGATTAGATAATTAAATCATTTCCTTGTGCGCACTGAATTTTTATTGTAACGCATGATGTCAGACCCTGGACTCCTCTCACGCAGCGAAACCTTGAAGTATAGACTGATATTAGAGACTTTAGACTACCCGTGCGTAATGATTTGTGATGTGGTGATTGATCGTTAGACCTTAGATTCCTTGCACAATGAATTAAATTATGATACTCTTGCCCCTCATCTCTAGGCGATGAATGATCATATGTATATGGTCAGATTTCCTTATGCAACAAATACATTTGTTTACCTAGCTATTTCTCTTATGTTGTCGTATGTTGGATTAGCAACCCTTCCTTGTGTCATGGATGCACTAATGGATGTTGGATTAACACTCCTTACTTGCGTCATCAAATATCTTGATGAACGATGGATTGCAATATTTACTTGTGCTTTTAGATTTATCAATGAATAATGGATTACAACCTTTATTGCACCATCAAATCATCAACGAATGATCGATGTAGACATTAGACTTCTTGCACCTATGAATTTTATGTCACGTGTGATGGTTTAGAAATGGTTTATCTTGTGCCTTGTATTATTATGATGAGTAGGGTTAGGATTGTTTGCACCTTGGATTAAGTTGATGCGTAAATGTTTATGCCTTAGTTATCTAGTACGCTTGTAACAATGTTACGGTATCATTTCAGGAGAATGATTATTGGCGCAATGATTGATAAGTGAATATGTTAATATGGTAGTGTATCTTGTGTTTACCTTGAAAATGATGTTGATTATTGTAATTGACGATTGATTGAATCACGCGCCTAGAAGTTAAGTGGATATTGTTGCGCCTTAAAAAATTAATAAGTATATTATTGCACCACGATGATCATTGAACGTTAATATCTGTAGCTTTAGGTGTCATCATTATTTGTAGAACGCATTGATGTTGGAATGTTGTTAAATATGGTGTTAATACATCAATATGTGTGTCGTGGTTCATGGTGATGATGTGTCGATGGCATTGTTTCATAATTGACTATTATTGTGTTATTATTGTTTGTTGATATATGTGATTGATATGTCGATGATGTTGCTAATTATTATGATGTTTTAATTTTCCTTGCATTGAGAAAAAAAAAGTGGCATGTTGTACGGCGCTTGTGTGTCGTAACGACAGGGATGTTACATATGGTATCAGAGCGGGTTAAACCCTGCGACTATGGATAACCACACCTTCCACTGAATTAAGTCTTTGATTACGACCTAGCGCTAATTAAAATATTAACATATCCATGCGGTAATTATAGTTAGAGGACGTCACGGAGATTCACAATGTGGTGTTGGGGAAGGAGTTGTGACGCCTCTAAAAGTGTCTGTTCCCTTGGAGTATAACCCCCAAGGGGAGGAACAAGTCCTTAGATGGGAGTGGATTTTTGTAAGTGATCTGGATGGTCTGACGAGGTCCTTCCAGGGAAATGTCAGAGGCCTCAACTAACCGTCTGTACTGAGATGAGGCCAGGGCGCTTGTACCCATGAGGGTCTGCAACACACCCTAGCTGGTACTGTAGCTTTCACGTAGAACTCGAGAAGGTTAGGTTCCCGAGTTCATGAGTGCCACGGATGGCTCAGTCGCCGAGGCATGGATGGAGAACAAGGTAATGTGCGTCACGCTTCGTGGGTATGACCTCCAACATGAAGGTCCGCATGGCGATCTTCAGCTAAAGGGGAGCACTCTTCTATGGTGGAAGACGCTCCTACCTCATCTAAACATAACCATCAAAGTCGTGTTACAGGAACATTTTGAGGAATGGTTCCAGTAGAAGTATTTGTCATAGAAATTCACTGATCGCCAGCTCAATCAGTTCAACACCTTACAACAAAGTGGTTGTATGGTGTCGGATTATGGGACTAGATTTATGGAGCTACTTCAGTATGCCCTGAATTTGAACATGAAGAAGGCGAAGATCAAAAATTTTGTGACCAGCCTTAAATCTATCTTTCATGTGAAGTTGAGGATCTAAATGCCTCAGACGTTGCACAATGCATTCTAGTAGGCCTCTTAAATAAGAAAGATTTGACCGCAGGAGTCTAGGTAGGACTCCTACAAGACCATCTAGACTGACAACATCTGGTGCGAAGTAGTATCAGACGTCGGCCAGACCAGACATCTTGGTATCCAGATACGTCTATAGGACCCTTGTTCACAAAACCATGAGGATAGGTTCCTCAGCAGAGGGATCCCTACAAGGGACCACCTCATATTCGATAGCACCATTACTAGGCGTTGTTTAGGCTTGTCAATAGAACAAATTGGGATCTTAGGCTGGTGGGCCAACAACTTCTATTCTGGGGCCAGGAGTACTGGACCGGAGGTGGGAGATGAAAATGTGGAGAGTCACCTTACCAGCAAGATGGTCTGGTTGAAAGGGCCAGAGCAGTCGAGTCAATAGGACACACTACCATGGTGGATATGGGAAAGTCTCATAGGATTCATGACCATGGTAAATAACCGTCAAGTTGAGTACCATTCCACTGTGCTTGAGGCATTAGGTGTCATCACCAAACTAACTTTTAGTATTTGTTATACTCTGGTGCTACAGAGAGCTCTAATTCTATTACCACGTTGAAGGGATTTAGGTAAAGGAATTCGATACAATGAGTTTAGATTCATCAATATGGCTTCGGGTACCAACCGGATGGTTGGAGGAAGGGGTATGAACTGTCGCTTTAACCTGGGGATAGCATAATGAAGTTCAACCTACGTCACGATATTAAGATCTTATGACAAAATGATCAGTATGGAATGGTGGGAATCGCATGATGTGATACACAATGGTAATATGAGCAAGTTGAGTTGGACCGACGATGAAGGAAAAAGAAGTGTGATTGTAGGAAGAAAATGGGGAGTATCCCCAAGGTTCATTTCTTCCCCACAGCTACAAGAGAGCACACACAAGGATGCAATTTATATGCATACTTAGTGTCGAACATCAAGGGCATGGTGGAAGGATTATAATCCCTTTCGGTAGTATGAGAGTTTGCAGACGTGATTCCCAGAACAATTACCAGGTGTGATGCCCGAAGGCAAGATGGAATTTACCATCAACCTAAACCCTGGAACTAAACCAATGGCAAGAAATCCTTATCGGATGTCGACCCATGAGTTACAGGAGTTGAGAGTGCAACTAAAGGAGTTGTTGGACCTAGGACTTATACGTCCAAGTGTATCACCTTGGCGTGCTCCTGTTAATTTCATATGGAAGAAGGATGGGTCGTGGAGACTCTGCTTGACTATTGTCGAGTATTCCTGGATGCATTTTTGATATATTCTCGAATGATGCAAGATCAGGATGAACATTTATGCTTGGTACTACAGTGTTACGAGAGAACAAATTACAGGAAGCGGTTGCAATGATATCAAGGATTCATTTCTTAGGGCATGTTATCTCCGACGAAGGCATCATTATGGATCCAATGAAGGTAGAGGCTATTATGGAGTGTCCTACGCCAATGAATGTTCCAGAAGTGCATAGCTTCATGGGTTTAGCGGCATATTATCGACGGTTCGTCGAGGGTTCTTCGAAGATAGAAAATCCAATTACGGAATTGTAGAAGAAGAACAAGAAGTTTCTGTGGAATGATAAATGAGCAGAAGCATTTTGAAGGCTCAAGAAGATGTTGATGACAACGCCAATACTAAAGGTCCTGCCGTGGATGAGGAGTTCTTGGTATGCAATGACACATCCAAGGAAGGCTTAGGCAGAGTCTTCATGCAAGACGGTCGAGTGATCGCATACATCTCGAGGAAGTTAAGAAATCACGAGGAGAACTACGCGACACATGATTTGGAGTTGTTATCCATCGTGTATTCTTTGGGAGTGTGGAGACACTACCTGATTGGACATAAATTCAAGCTAAAAACGTACCACTGTGGTTTACAACACCTTTTTACACAAAATGACTTGAGCGCGCGGCAAAGATGTTGGTCATAACTGCTTATTGATTACGATTTTGATATTTCTTACTTAAAAGGAACAGTGAACAAAGTGGCAGACGCATTGAGTCATAGACCACACATATTTTCAGTGATACCTCTTCAAACGAATCTACATGAAAATATTCTAACTACAGCATGACGTTGACTGGTATAAAGAGGGTAAGGAATTTTCTAGGAAAGACCCCATGTTGGTACCAAAATTGAGGGATATACTGTGGACAACGATGGATATTTGTGATATAATATTCAGATTTACTTACAACCTAATGATGAATTGAGAAGTTTTGATCTTATGCGAAGTGCATAGAGCAGTGTACTTGGCTCATCTCAGAGTCATGAAGATGAGGGTAGACCTTAATCCTTCAATCTTCTGGTAGGGATGAAGGAAGACATAGTTAACTACTTAGCATGGTGTCTCGAATGTCAGCAAGTAAGGGATGAACACAGATATCTGGTTGGATGACTACAGCCACACATCATTCCAGAATAAAAATGGAGGCCATTTCGATGGACTTCATGGTGGGATTTCCATTGACGACGAGGAGACACGACTTGATTTTCGTGTTAGTAGACACTCTGACGAAGAGTGCACATTTATCCCTGTACGTATGATGTATCAGGCACCAGACATCGCGTGGTGTGCCTAAGAGGATCATATCTGATCAAGGATTGGTGTTTACAGGAAGATTGGGACTAGTTTCCAAGAGGCCTTGGGAACCCAACTTAACTTTAGTACTGCATATCACCCAAATACAGATGGGTAGACAGAATGAACAAACCAAGTCTTGAAGGATATGTTACGTATGTATGTATTGGACCAACATAAGCGTTGGTAGGAGTTCTTTCCACTAGTAGAGTTGGCATACAACAACAACTATTACGGCACTATTAAGATGGCGCCATTTGAGTTTCTTTATGGGAAACCGTGTTAGATTCCTTTGAGTTGGGATAGACTCAAGGGTGGGGTCCTAGTAGGTGTTGGAAATATAACTGAGAGGCGGGGGGGTGAATCAATTATGTATCTAAGCTTGAAACTTTTCTTGTTATTTTCTGATTCTTTCTAGATTATTATTTAATGTGTTTCTGATAACTTAACATGCATATATATACAATATTTGATCAATCACACAGAATACACAGGGACACTGATTTTCATGAGGAAACCCATAAAGGTGAAAACCTCTTCTAATTAGGATGTCAATCAAGCTCCAACTTTCATGTACATCACAGTCTTTGAGCTCCAACTCAAATATGAGGCTACAACCTCTAATAGAAAGATACAACTTGTAGAGAGCACCAACTCTCAGAATTATCTAGCACCAACTCCCAGGTTTCTCTAGCACCCACTAGATGGAAGCACAAACTCCCAGAATATCTTCTAGCACCAACTAGAATCGAGAGGACTGCAATCCTCCCTAGCACCACCCTACCACCCCGATTGAATATTACAAAACTTTACTTACTTGCTCTGTCTCTGGTATGGTCTGTTATAGCTCCATGTCTCCTCTTCCTTCTTCAGCTTCTATGCTTTGTTCTGCTTCTTCATCGTTCTTCTTTTATGCTCTCCTCTTCTTCCTTTTGCGCTTAACACAACCTGTTGTTCAGCTTCTCTTCTTCCTTTTATGCTTTGTGCTTCCTCTGCATGCTCTTCACCACACCATGGCTCTCCCCTTCTGGTTATACACTCTGTCTCATCCTACCCACATGCATCACTTTTTGGAAAAAATCACTATCTTCTTTGTTCTGCATGTCTTTCTCACACCGATTCCTTTTCCTGATCATCATTCAAACTCTTCATCTTCTTTGGCAGTTATCCTGAATCTATTCATCATTAGTGGTCGTTATCCCAAGATTATTTGGCTTCTCTAGTAGTTTCAACTCTTTGTCTTCTCTGTCAGTTACAACCAGTCACTTTTGGCTTCTTTGGATTCCAAGCCCCTTCCTTCACGTGACCATCGGCAGTGACCATACGCCTAACCAACAAGCGCTTCGTGACTCACGACTTCAAAAATCTTGGTATTAGACATCTTGATTCTCCCAACTCCCGATATCCCAAGTGGAGCTTAGCGAAGCTAGCTCCTTCCTCTATTTTCTCTCTCCATGTGACCATTGGCTATGACCTGGGGCCAAGCACTTCGGGACTTTGCATTTTGGGTATTTGGATGTGAGCCAACCCTAAATTTCCCAACTTCTGAACTCTCAAACTCTGAACTAACACCTAGAGAGCACTATCTTTGTTCTCGATATGACCTTGGGTGATGAACTCATGTGACCACGCAATTGAGGATGCATCCAAAGGTGGTTTAAAATGAATTGTGTTTCACCCCGCAATTTACCTCGAGCCTCCATGTGTCCTTTCTCCAAAATCGTGGTTTCGATTGCGGCTCATCCTCAACTCATTAACGTTCGCACACCTTCAATCCATGCAATGTGACGGTACCGTCAATCTCACGATCTTGACGGTGCTCCTGAACTGACGATTCAGATCTATCCTTTCAAGTTCTGTGGATCAACGATTGTGATTGATTTCATGATCCAGAATTTGGGAGTTTCAACTCTCAAACCCTTCTTTCCTCCGTACATCAACCTTATGGATTTGACAATCCACTGACACATGTCCCTCTTGGATTAACGATCGATATCTCTTTCAGGTCTCTGGACTCCAAAGATTTCAAATCTCAACTTCTCGTATCTTTTCACTGGATATCTTCTGAAATGGAAGATCAGCTAACATATGTCCTCTTTAATCCAATGGATATCCTCTGCTTCAGAACTTCTCCCTTCAACATTCTTAGATTTTAGTTTCTCCTCACTCGGCTTCCTTCGAGCATTTTACCCAAAGCTTGCGATCTAGTGACACCCGTCCTCTTGTAGATCGATGGCTCCAAGATACTTCGATTGTTCGGGCTTCAAAAATTTCAAACCTTTATCCTTCATGTTTTCTCGAAGTATTTCCACCCGAATCCATAATATTCTGACACGTACCCCTCTCGGTGATCAACGGCCAGGGTCTTCAGTGTTCAGAACTTCGGGACTTTAGTCTAATCACTGGTGGTAAAACTCCTGAAGTAAAACTCCCGCAGTGGCGTAACTTGCTTACGTCACTTGATGACGTCACATGACCTAAGTAGTTGTTGTGTGTCACTCAGATTTGTGATTTGCACGTACCTGAAATGTCGATTCAACTTGACACTTTTCATTATATGATTGTGCCATGTGTCCTTGCTGACGTAGTCTTGCTGATATGGATCTCCTCATGTGACATGTGTTCTTCTCCTATATATAATAGATGTCCTAACTCCCAAAATGCATCTTAGATTGACGGTTGAGAGAGACTTCAGACCTTCTTCCTTCAGGACTTTTCATTTCCTTTATAACCATAAATTCTCAAAGTGATTCTCTCTAGATTTGTGGATCGTGTGCCACCTATCAGTCTTGATGATGGATGGTCCCTTCTTACTTTGGGACTTCGGGACTTTGAAAATTTTTCTCTCTTATGCTCATCCAAAGGCTTAACCTTCGTGCATTTATCTCTAGATCCAACGGTTGTTGATCCTCAGCACTCAGATCCAACGGATCACATCTGTACTTCTCCTCTTTGCTTCCTCTGGTCACTGGACGCTGATATAATGGTCATCGCATTTTCTCCAGATTCGATGGTCCTTATTCATTTCAGATTTCGGGCTTTGGGTAATTCGACTTTCAAGTTGCCAATTCTTCTGAAGTGAGATTCCCCGAACAGTAACCTCCTCGCAACTTTTTAACTAAACAAAATGTTGTTCATCGATCATGTTCTTAGATTGATGGCTCGATCGATCTATGATGTTGATCTTATAGCTTATCTTGTCCTTCCACTTAGAATGATCCAATGGTTGTCGGGCATTCGGGATTGGTGATCCAACGGACACTGCCGTTCTTCCTCATGAGATTTCTCACCTTCTGCTCCTCCTTTTTTTCTTGCCATCAATGACAAGCACACTCTTCCTGTAAACATGCCAACAATCTCCCCCTTTGGCATTGATGGAAACCCTGATAGGCTGCATTATTATTCTTAGACCTCCAACCATAACATCCAGACAACACCTTTTCTCCCACTTTGACATCAATGTCAATAACAATAGAGAGTGACTCTGTGCTCCCCCTGATCAGATATACTAGGAGGACTCTCCCCCTAATCAGATAGATTATTTAGCTTGATAACGGGGTCACGCCCAACTTCTAATGTAGATACTAAAACTGAGCTTTTGCAAGCGGTTTAGTGAAGATATCAGCAATCTGATCTTTGGATGGAATATAATGCAAATAAACAACAATTTTGGTCACCTGTTCCCTCAAGAAGCGATACTTTATGGGTATATGCTTGGTCTTGGAGTGAAATATAGGATTCTTTGACACACTAATCGCACTAGTATTATCACAATGAATTGGGATTGGTGCAGTATATTTTACCTCCAAGTCTGCAAGGGTCTGAATCATCCACAATACTTGGGTACAGCAAGTGGCAGTTGCAATGTATTCATCTTCTGTAGTTGATAATGAAATGGAACCTTTCTTCTTGCTCAACAATGCTACAAGGGAATCTCCTAAGAATAATGCACCTCCACTCGTGCTTTTCCTTTCATCCATGCAATTAGCCCAATCAACATCTGAATAGACTGAAAGTTGAAAGTTTTCATTCCTAGGATACCATAGGCCATAGTTCATTGTTCCTTTCATGTATCTGAATATTCTTTTGACAGCTAACAAATGACTATGTTTAGGTGCAGCCTGATACCTTCCTACCATTCCAACAGCATGCATTATGTCTGGACAGGAGGTTGTGATGTACAATAGGATGCCTATCATAGACCTATATGAACTCTGATCAACATCAGGTGAGTCATCATCCTTGATTAACTTGCATCTAGTGACCATAAGTGTGCACATAGGTGTAGAATCTTCCATTTGAAACCTTTTCAACATTTCTCTTAGATATTTCTCCTGAGAAAGAAATATTCCTTCAGACCTCTGAGTAATTTGCATACCAAGAAAAAAGGAAAGTTCCCCTAACATAGACATTTCAAATTCAGACTGCATGGCAAAAGAAAACCATTGTACAAATGAAGCATTATTGCTTCCGAAGATGATGTCATATGCATAGACCAACACAATGAGAAAATCATTACCCTATGTTTTTATATATATATTTTTGTCAATTGTTCCTCTCTTGAACCCTTTGTCTTGAAGATAATTATCGAGTCTGTAATACCAGGCACGAGGAGCTTGTTTCAACCCATATAAGTATTTCTTCAACTTACAGAAAAGGTCAAGGTTATCTGACAGTTGGAAACCCTTTGGTTGTTCCATATAGACTTCTTCTTTTAGATATCCATTTAGAAATGTTGACTTGACATCCATTTGATAGACTTTAAACTATTTATGACAATCATAGGCAAGAAACATTCTAATATCTTATAATCTTGCTACGGGCGCAAATGTTTCATCAAAATACAGTCCTTCTATTTGAGCATATCCTTTGAAGACCAATCTAGACTTATTTCTTACAATATTTCCTTACTCATTCATCTTTTTTTTGTAGACCCATTTGGATCCTATCACATTTTCATTTGTTGGCCTAGGAATGAGTTCACAAGTGTCATTCTTTTCAATCTGGTCTAGTTCTTCATTCATTGATTCTAACCAATTTATGTCTTTATTGGCTTCATTAAAGTTCTTAGGTTCCACCATGGATATGAAGGCTATATGTGATTGCTTGGTGTCTTTGATTATCCTTCTCCTAGTTTGTACACCTTTGTCTTTCTCACCAATTAACTGACTTTTAGGATGATTCTTTTGAGTAATTCTGGAGGAAGGATTTGATGATGATTGTTGTCCTGATTCTTCTTGTCTGGGTGTCTCTTCTCCACCTGATTCATCATCTTCTTGTGACTCTAAGATTTGTTGTTCTTTATCTTCATTATTCTCATCATATTTTTCATCTGGCTTAGTGTTTATTCTTTGTTGATCTTTTACAGGAGCTTCTTCATCAATTCGAACATCAATACTGTAATGTTCCTGACTTGGCTAGTCTAGGAAACGCTACTAATGTGTGTATAGGATCAAAGGTTTACAACATATAAATGATCATAAAAATAATAAACACAACAAAGGACTGCAAAGTTTGTATTATGATATCTCTATGGATTACAAAATGGCCGAATGTGGATGAATAAACTGACAATACTCGACTAGATCAACAGAGAAAGGATCTTAGCCGGAATACAAATAAGCAATTGCGGCTGAATAAAATAACAGGACTCGTCTAGATCAAAAGACAAAAGGATCTTAGCCGGAATACAAATAAGCAACTAAAATATAATACCCAGAATATGGGAGCACTGCGGAATCAA
>JASDQU010014782.1:0-11162 GCA_032191745.1 Picea mariana | reverse complement strand
GTATTTGGATGTCGCATTTTTCGCTTGGGTTTAGTTGTAGCAGGAGTGATATATATGTTTAATTTATTCTCACTACAAATTAACCAACCTCGTCATCCTTGGATAATTGCTTGTTCAACCCTTAGATCTAATTGTTCTCTGTGCTTTCGTATTTTCATGAATCTCTTAGCATTTGATGTAGATCCACTACTCCATGATGGAATGCAACCCTGCATTTTCTGGTCTCTGTGATTTGTTGGTATCTGCTCTTGTTTCTACCCTTGATTTTTACCAAGACTCCCACACACCTCGGAATTACCTTCCACCTTCCAAGCCTTCACTCTGTTTGTTGTGCTAACTAAAGTGTCTCCTTACTTTGCCAATCGACTGTTGTCCTTTTTGTGCGCTTGCCACTTTCTAGCTCTCATTTGAGTTGTACTTAGTTGTTAACCCGTCCTACCCAGCAACCGCGATGCACCTGGCCTTTTTCCCAGCCTCTGCATTTGCACGCCTCTTATCTACGTTTTACACTTTCTTGGTCATTCATACTTCTTGTGTTAAGCAAGGTAATCCCCTTTTCCCAACCCAGTTATCCTCACACGCCCTCCCCTTGGATTCTCTATGGATTACACTCAGAATCCGCATTCAAAATTTCCCACGGGTTTAAAGGAATGGAAGTCGTTGCAGCGTGATCCTATCACGTTCTCTCATTTTGTTATGTTATGGTTTCTCAACGTAATTATTACAGTGCCTCTGGGTTAGCGAATTGCTAGGAGATGGCTCGCACATAAGGCGGGGTAATCCAAAGTTGACGGATGTCTCTACGTTCTTGTGCCTTAATTTAGAGTGCAGTTAAGGAACGAATTTTCACCTCTTCAGAGGCTGGCAAAATTCTTCCATTTGTGCTAATGCTCAGGCCTTCACTACATATCTGAGGGTGTTCGTTTAGTCAACGTTTTGTTGGGTTTTTCCATGATGGTAGCGTTGACATTTGTTCTCTTCCTCAGCGTCCTCGCCTCCCCTCGACTTATTGTACTGTGAACCGCAAATTTAATGAGCACGAACCTCCCTTTCTATTTTTGATAACTATTTCTTTTGACAGCAAAAGGGCAGGTCCCCTTGTTGTGGCGTCCACCTTCTTTGTGCTACAGTTAACTGGATCATGTCCCCTTTTGATTCCTCTTTCTATAAACTATTTTTTTTTACTAATTCTGTAATTGTTGTCACCGGAGTCAACTCCTTAAAAAAATTTCCCTTAACACTAGCGACAACAATCAATTCATGTCAAGACTCCTTGTGTACGGTATTGATAATTGATAATTGGTTGAAATTTTTTTAATAGGATTAGTATTGTTGGGAAGTGACTACTAATAATTTAAGGTATAGATGTTAATTACGCTAAAGGTAAAACTGAGTTGAACCCCGTGAGGGTCTAATTATCCCTAAATTTCTTAACCTCCATTTATACAATGATATATTAGTTCATTGTTTCACTTACTATCGTCTCCTTGTAATGATTATTAATCATTATTATATTAATGATGTCCAATTTACATGATCAACCAAGGTGGGTATAAATGTTTAATGTTGACCTTGTGGGAATGGATTTGAGGTTGACATGTGTTTCTTGAAATCCTTCGTTCGTACCTAAATGTTAGATCATACCCCTTGCACTTCAGTTCAATTGACGATTATCTGGATCCTAAAATGAATGCATTATATGGATGATTTGTGTTGTCTTAATCTTGTGCTTATAGAACACGATTTTCACATGTTTGGTTAAGCCTTATTTATCTCTTGCGCGATGATTTGCAGTGTTGATGAATGACATAGTTCATATAATGCATGTGTGCACTGAATCAACAAATGATTAGATAATTAAATCATTTCCTTCTGCGCACTGAATTTTTATTGTAACGCATGATGTCAGACCCTAGACTCCTCTCATGCAGTGAAACCTTGAAGTAAAGACTGATATTAGAGACTTTAGACTACCCACGCGTAATGATTTGTGATGTGGTGATTGATCGTTAGACCTTAGATTCCTTGCACATTGAATTAAATTATGATACTCTTGCCCCTCATCTCTAAGCGATGAATGATCTTATGTATATGGTCAGATTTCCTTATGCAACAAATACATTTGTTTACCTAGCGATTTCTCTTATGTTGTCATATGTTGGATTAGCAACCCTTCCTTGTGTCATGGATGCACTAATGGATGTTGGATTAACACTCCTTACTTGCGTCATCAACTATCTTGATGAACAATGGATTGCAATCTTTACTTGTGCTTTTAGATTTATCAATGAATAATGGATTACAACCTTTATTGCACCATCAAATCATCAACGAATGATCGATGTAGACATTAGACTTCTTGCACCTATGAATTTTATGTCATGTGTGATGGTTTAGAAAGGGTTTATCTTGTGCCTTGGATTATGATGATGAGTAGGGTTAGGATTGCTTGCACCTTGGATTAAGTTGATGCGTAAATGTTTATGCCTTAGTTATCTAGCATGCTTGTAACAATGTTACGGTATGATTCCAGGAGAATGATTATTGGCGCAATGATTGATAAGTGAATATGTTAATATGGTAGTGTATATTGTGCTTACCTTGAAAATGATGTTGATTATAGTAATTGACGATTGATTGAATCGCGCGCCTAGAAGTTAAGTGGATATTGTTGCGCCTTAAAAAATTAATAAGTATATTATTGCACCACGATGATCATTGAACGTTAATATTTGTATCTTTAGGCATCTTCATTATTTGTAGAACACATTGATGTTGCGATGTTGTTAAATATGGTGTTAATACATCGATATGCGTGTCATGGTTCATGGGGATGATGTGTCGATGGCATTAATTCATAATTGACTATTATTGTGTTATTATTGTTCGTTGATATATGTGATTGATATGTCGATGATGTTGCTAATTATTATGATGTTTTAATTTTCCTTGCATTGAGAAAAACAAAGTGGCGTGTTGTACGGCACTTGTGTCGTAACGACGGGGCTATTACATATGGTATTAGAGCGGGTTAAACCCTGCAACTATGGATAACCACACCTTCCACTAAATTAAGTCTTTGATTACGACTTAGCGCTAATTAAAATATTAACATATCCATGCGGTAATCACAGTTAGAGGACGTCGCGGAGATTCACAATGTGGTGTTGGGGAAGGAGCTGCGATGCCTCTAGAAGTGCCCGTGCCCTTGGAGTATAACCCCCAAGGGAAGGAACAAGTCCTTGAATGGGTGGATTTTTGTAAGTGATGTGGATGGTATGACAAGGTCCTTCCAGGGAAATGTCAGAGGCCTCAACTAACCGTCTGTACTGAGATGAGGCCAAGGCGCTTGTACCCATGAGGGTCTGCAACGCACCCTAGCTGGTACTGTAGCTTTCACGTAGAACTCGAGAAGGTTAGGTTCCCAAGTTCATGAGTGCCACGGATGGCTCAGTTGCCGAGGCATGGCTGGAGAACAAGGTAATGTGCGTCGCGCTTCATGGGTATGACCTCCAACATGAAGGTCCGCATGGAAATCTTTAGCTAAAGGGGAGCACTCTTCTATGGTGGAAGGCACTCCTACCTCATCTAAACATAACCATCAAAGTCGTGTTACGGGAACAGTTCAAGGAATGGTTCAGGTAGAAGTATTTGTCATAGAAATTCACTGAGCGCCAGCTCAATCAGTTCAGCACCTTACAACAGAGTGGTCGTATGGTGTCGGATTATGGGACTAGATTTATGGAGTTACTTCGGTATGCCTTGAATTTGAACATGAAGAAGGAGAAGATCAAAAATTTTGTGACCGGCCTTAAATCTAGATTTCGTGTGAAGGTGAGGATCTAAATGCCTCGGACGTTGCACGATGCAGTCTAGTGGGCCTCTTAAATAAGAAAGATTTGACCGCGGGAGTCCAAGCAAGACTCCTACAAGACCATCTAGACTGACAACATCTGGTGCACAGCAGTATCAGACGTCGGCCAGACTAGACATCTTGGTATCGAGATACGTCTATAGGACCCTTGTTCACAAAACCATGAGGATAGGTTCCTCAGCAGAGGGCTCCCTACAAGGGACCACCTCATATTCGATAGCACCATTACTAGGCGTTGTTTAGGCTTGTCAACAAAACAAACTGGGATCTTAGGCTGGTGGGCCAACAAATTCTATTCTGGGGCCAGGAGTACTGGACCAAAGGTGGGAGATGGAAATGTGGAGAGTCACCTTACCAGCAAGATGGTCTGGTTGAAAGGGCCAGAGCGGTCGAGTCAATAGGACACACTACCATGGTGGATATGGGAAAGGCCCATAGGATTCATGACCATGGTAAATAACCATCAAGTCGAGCACCAGTCCACTGTGCTTGAGGCATTAGGTGTCATCGCCAAACTAACTTTTGGTATTTGTTAGACTCTGGTGCTACAGAGAGCTCTAATTCTATTACCACGCTGAAGGGATTTAGGTAAAGGAATTCGACACAATGAGTTTAGATTCATCAATATGGCTTTGGGTACCAACCGGATGGTTGGAGGAAGGGGTATGAACTATCGCTTTAACCTGGGGATAGCATAATGAAGTTCAACCTACGTCACGATATTAAGATCTTATGACAAAATGATCAGTATGGAATGGTGGGAATCGCATGATGTGATACTCAATGGTAATATGAGGAGGTTGAGTTGGACCGACGATGAAGGACAAAGAAGTGTGATTGTAGGAAGAAAATGGGGAGTATCCCCGAGGTTCATTTCTTCTCCACAGCTACAAGAGAGCACACGCAAGGATGCAAGTTATATGCATACTTAGCGTTGAACATCAAGGGCATGGCGGAAGGATTATAAGACCTTTCGGTAGTATGAGAGTTTGCAGACATGATTCCCAGAATAATTACCAGGTGTGCTACCTGAAGCCAAGATGGAATTTACCATTGACCTAAAGCCTTAAACCGAACCAATGGCAAGAAATCCTTATCGGATGTCGACCCATGAGTTACAGGAGTTGAGAGTGCAACTAAAGGAGTTGTTGGACCTAGGACTTATATGTCCAAGTGTATCGCCTTGGCATGCTCCTGTTAATTTCATACGGAAGAAGGATGGATCATGGAGACTCTGCTTGACTATTGTCGAGTATTCCTGGACGCATTTTTGATATATTCTCGAATGATGCGAGATCAGGATGAACTTTTACACTTGGTACTACAATGTTACGAGAGAACAAATTACGGGAAGCGGTTGCAATGATATCAAGGATTCATTTCTGAGGGCATGTTATCTCCGACAAAGGCATCATTATGGATCTAGTGAAGGTAGAGGCTATTATCGAGTGGACTACGCCGACGAATGTCCCAGAAGTGCATAGCTTCATTGGTTTAGCGGCATATTATCGACAGTTCATCGAGGGTTCTTCGAAGATAGAAGATCCAATTACGGAATTGTAGAAGAAGAACAAGAAGTTTCTGTGGAACGATAAATGAGCAGAAGCATTTCGAAGGCTCAAGAAGATGTTGACGACAACACCAATACTAAAGGTCCCTGCCGTGGATGAGGAATTCTTGGTATGCAATGACACATCCAAGGAAGGCTTAGGCAAAGTCTTGATGCAAGACGGTCGAGTGATCACTTACTTCTTGAGGAAGTTAAGAAATCATGAGGAGAACTACGCGACACATGATTTGGAGTTGTTATCCATCGTGTATTCCCTAGGAGTGTGGAGACACTACCTGATTGGACAGAAATTCAAGCTAAAAATGTACCACTATGGTTTACAACACCTTTTTACGCAAAACAACTTGAGCACACAGCAAAGGCGTTGGTCATAACTACTTATTGATTACGATTTTGATATTTCTTACTTAAAAGGAACAGTGAACAAAGTGGCAGATGCATTGAGTCATAGACCACACATATTTTCAATGATACCTCTTCAAACAAATATACATGAAAATATTCTAACTACAGCATGACGCTGACTGGTATAAAGAGGGTAAGGAATTTTCTGGGAAAGACCCCATGTTGGTACCAAAATTGAGGGATATAATGTGGACAACGACGGATATTTGTGATATAATAATCGGATTTACTTACAACCTAATGATGAATTGAGAAGTTTTGATCTTATGCAAAGCTCATAGAGTAGTGTACTTGGCTCATCTCGGAGTCATGAAGATGAGGGTAGACCTTAATCCTTCAATCTTCTGGTAGGGATGAAGGCGAACATAGTTAACTACTTAGCATGGTGTCTGGAATGTCAGCAAGTAAGGGATGAACACAGATATACGGTTGGATTACGATAGCCACACGTCATTCCATAATAAAAATGGAGTCCATTTCGATGGACTTCATGGTGGGATTTCCGTTGATGACAAGGAGACACGACTTGATTTTCGTGTTAGTAGACACTCTAACGAAGAGTGCACATTTATCCCTGTACGTATGATGTATTAGGCACCAGACATTGCTAGAGTTTTTATTAGCAAGATAGTGAGATGGCATGGTGTGCCTAAGAGGATCATATCCGATTGAGGATTGGTGTTTACAGAAAGATTGGGACTAGTTTCCAAGAGGCCTTGGGAACCCAACTTAACTTTAGTACCGCATATCACCTAGAGTCAGATGGGTAGACAGAATGAACAAACCAAGTCTTGAAGGATATGTTACGTATGTACATATTGGACCAACATAAGCGTTGGGAGGAGTTCTTTCCACTAGTAGAGTTGGCATACAACAAAAGCTATTAAGGCACTATTAAGATGGCGCCATTTGAGTTTATTTATGGGAAACCATGTCAGATGCCTTTGAGTTGGGATAGACTCGAGGGTGGGGTCCTAGTAGGTGTTGGAAATATAACTGAGAGGGGGGGGTGAATCAGTTATGTATCTAAGCTTGAAACTTTTTCTGTTATTTTCTGATTCTTTCTAGATTATTATTTAATGTGTTTCTGATAACTTAACATGCATATATATACAATATTTGATCAATCACACAGAATACACAGGGACACTGATTTTCATGAGGAAACCCATAAGGGTGAAAACCTCTTCTTCTTAGGATGTCAATCAAGCTCCAACTTTCATGTAAATCACAGTCTTTGAGCTCCAACTCAAATATGAGGCTACAACCTCTAATAGAAATATACAACTTGNCTCTGGTATGGTCTGTTATAGCTCCATGTCTCCTCTGCCTTCTTCATCTTCTATGCTTTGTTCCGCTTCTTCATCGTTCTGCTTTTATGCTCTGCTCTTCTTCCTTCTGCGCTTAACACAACCTGTTGTTCATCTTCTCTTCTTCCTTTTATGCTTTTTGTTGCCTCTACATGCTCTTCACCACACCATGGCTCTCCCCTTCTGGTTATACACTCCGTCACATCCTACCCACATGCATCACTTTTTGGAAAAAATCACTATCTTCTTTGTTCTGCATGTCTTTCTCACACCGAGCCCTTTGCCTGATCATCATTCAAACTCTTCGTCTTCTTTGGTGGTTATCCTGAATCTATTCATCATCAGTGGTCGTTATCCCAAGATTATTTGGCTTCTCTAGCAGTCACAACTCTTCATCTTCTCAGTCAGTTACAGCCAGTCACTTTTGGCTTCTTTGGATTCCAAGCCCCTTCCTTCACGTGACCATCGGTGGTGACCATACACCTAACCAACAGGTGCTTCGTGACTCACGACTTCAGAAATCTTGGTATCAAACATCTTGATTCTCCCAACTCCCGATATCCCAAGTGGATCTTAGCGAAGCTAGCTACTTCCTCTATTTTCTCTCTCCATGTGACCGTTGGCTGTGACCTGGGGCCAAGCACTTCGGGACTTCGCATTTTGGGTATTTAGATGTGAGCCAACCCTAAATTTCCCAACTTCTGAACTCTCAAACTCTAAACTAATTCCTAGCGAGCACTATCTTTGTTCTCAATATGACCTTGGGTGATTAACTCATGTGACCACGCAATTGCGGACGCGTCCAAAGGTGGTTTAAAACAAATTGTGTTTCACCCCGCAATTTACCTCGAGCCTCCACATGTCCTTTCTCCAAAACTGTGGTTTTGATTACGACCCGTCCTCAACTCATTAACGTTCACACACCTTCAATCCACGTAATGTGACAGTGCCCTCAATCTCACGATCTTGACGGTGCTCCTGAACTGACGATTCAGATCTGTCCTTTCAAGTTTTGTGGATCAACGATTGTGATTGATTTCATGATCCAGAATTTGGGAGTTTCAACTCTCAAACCCTTCTTTCCTCCGTATGTCAACCTTATGGATTTGAAAATCCACTGACACATGTCCCTCTTAGATTAAAAATCGATATCTCTTTCAGATCTCCGGACTCCAAAGATTTCAAATATCAACTTCTCGTATCTTTTGACTGGATATCTTCCGAAATGGAAGATCAGCTGACATATGTCCTCTTTAATCCAACTGATATCCTCCACTTCGGAACTTCTCCCTTCGACATTCTTAGATTTCAGTTTCTCCTCACTCGGCTTCCTCCGAGCATTTTACTCGGAGCTTGCGATCTAGTGACACCTGTCCTCTCGTAGATCGACGGCTCCCAGATACTTCGACCGTTCGGGCTTCAGCGATTTCAAACCTTTATCCTTCGTGTTTTCTTGGAGTATTTCCACCCGAATCCGTAATAATCTGACACGTACCCCTCTCGGTGATCAACGACCAGGGTCTTCGACATTCAGGACTTCGGGACTTTATTATAATCGCTGGTGGTAAAAATCCCGAAGTAAAACTCCCGCAGTGATGTAACTTGCTTATGTCACTTGATGATGTCGCATGACCTAAGTAGATGTCGTGTGTCACTCAGATTTGTGATTTGCACGTACCTGAAATGTCGATTCAACTTAACACTTTTCATTATATGATTGTGCCATGTGTCCTTGCTGACGTGGATCTCCTCATGTGACATGTGTTCTTCTCCTAGATATAACAGATGTCCTAACTCCCAAAATGCATCTTAGATTGACGGTTGAGAGAGACTTCGGACCTTCTTCCTTCGAGACTTTTTGTTTCCTTTACAACCATAAATTCTCGAAGTGATTCTCTCCGGATTTTTGGATCGTGTGCCACCTGTCAGTCTTGATGATGGACGGTCCCTGCTTACTTTGGGACTTTGAAAATTTTTCTCTCTTATGCTCATCCAAAGGATTAACCTTTGTGCATTTATCTCTAGATCCAATGGTTGTTGATACTCGACGCTCAGATCCAACGGATCACATCTGTACTTCTTCTCTTTGCTTGCTCTGGTCACTGGACGTTGATCCAATGATCATCGCATTTTCTCCAGATTCAATGGTCCTTATTCATTTCGGATTTCGAGCTTTGGGTAATTTGACTTTCAAGTTGCCAATTCTTTAGAAGTGAGATTCCCCGAACAGTAACCTCCTTGCAACTTTTTAACTAAACAAAATGTTGTTCATCGATCATGTTCTTAGATTGATGGCTTGATCGATCTACGATGTTGATCTTATAGCTTATCATGCCCTTCCACTTAGAATGATCCAATGGTTGTCGGGCATTCGGGATTGGTGATCCAATGGACATTGTCGTTTTTCCTCATGAGATTTCTCGCCTTCTGCTCCTCCTTTTTTTCTTTCCATCAATGACAAGCACACTCTTCCTGTAAACATGCCAACAATCTCCCCCTTTGGCATTAATGGAAACCATGATAGGCTGCATTATTGTTCTTAGACCTCCAACCATAACATTCAGACAACACCTTTTTCTCCCACTTTGACATCAATGTCAAAGACAACAGAGAGTGACTCTGTGCTCCCCCTGATCAGATATACTAGGAGCACTCTTCCCCTAATCAGATAGATTATTTAGCTTGATAATGGGGTCACACCCAACTTCTACTATAGATACTCAAATTGAGCTTTTGCAAGCGGTTTAGTGAATATATCAGCAATCTGATCTTTGGATAGAATATAATGCAAAGAAACAACAATTTTGGTCACCTGTTCCCTCAATAAGTGATACTTGATGGGTATATGCTTGGTCTTGGAGTGAAATACATGATTCTTTAACACACTAATCGCACTAGTATTATCACAATGAATTGGGATCGGTGCAGTATATTTTACCTCCAAGTCTGCAAGGGTCAGAATCATCCACAATACTTGGGTACAACAAGTGGCAGCTGCAATGTATTCATCTTTTGTAGTTGATAATGAAATGGAACCTTTCTTCTTGCTCAATGATGTTATAAGGGAATCTCCTAAGAATAATGCACCTCCACTCGTGCTTTTCCTTTCATCCACGCAATTAGCCCAATCAACATCTAAATAGACTGAAAGTTGAAAGTGTTGATTCCTAGGATACCATAGGCCATAGTTCATTGTTCCTTTCATGTATCTGAATATTCTTTTGACGGCTAACAAATGACTATGTTTAGGTGCAGCCTGATACCTTCCTACCATTCCAACAGCATGCATTATGTCTGGATGGGAGGTTGTGATGTACAATAGGATGCCTATCATAGACCTATATGAACTTTGATCAACATCAGGTGAGTCATCATCCTTGATTAACTTGTATCCAGTGACCATAGGTGTGCTCATAGGTGTAGAATCTTCCATTTGAAACCTTTTCAACATTTCTCTTAGATATTTCTCCTGAGAAAGAAATATTCCTTCAGACCTCTGAGTAATTTCCATACCAAGAAAAAAGGACAGTTCCCCTAACATAGACATTTCAAATTCAGACTGCATGGCAGAAGAAAACCATTGTACAAATGAAGCATTATTGCTTCCGAAGATGATGTCATATGCATAGACCAACACAATGAGCAAATCATTACCCTATGTTTTTATATATAGATTTTTTTCAATTGTTCCTCTCTTGAACCCTTTGTCTTGAAGATACTTATCGAGTCTGTAATAACAGGCACGAGGAGCTTGTTTCAACCCATATAAGGATTTCTTCAACTTGCAGACAAGGTCAAGGTTATCTGACAGTTGGAAACCCTTTGGTTGTTCCATATAGACTTCTTCTTTTAGATATCCATTTAGAAATGTTGACTTGACATCCATTTGATAGACTTTAAACTATTTATGACAATCATAGGCAAGAAACATTCTAATATCTTATAATCTTGCTATGGGAGCAAATGTTTCATCAAAATCCAGTCCTTCTATTTGAGCATATCC
>JASDQU010014781.1:66654-87150 GCA_032191745.1 Picea mariana | reverse complement strand
TAAACTCTTTACAGAAAAACTGAATGATGATCACAATAATGCAGAGAAATAAACAATGGCACATTCAACATCAGTCACATATATGAGAAACACAGAGACAGATGTTTCTCGAGGAAACCCATACAGTGTAAAAACCTCTTTTTCTTTATATGATAAGTAATAGTTACATTCTTTACATTATCATACATATGAGCACCAATTCATAATGAGGCTACAACCTCTGTTTTGCAAGCTGCAACTTGCTGAGAGCACCAACTCTATGTTTTATCTAGCACCCACTAGAAGGAAGCACCAACTCCCTGGTTTCTCTAGCACCAACTAGAAGGAAGCACCAACTCCCTGAGTGTTTCCAGCACCAACTGGACGAAAGCACCAACTTCCAATCATACAGGCACCAACCTATATAACAAAGAAAAAGAGTTCTCCCTTGCACCACCCTGCCACCCTGGTTTCTCTGGCTGCAACCAGATGGAAGCTACAACTCCCTGTGTTCAAGAACCCACTTGAACCTATGAGGACAACAATCCTCCCCAGCACCCCCCTTCCACCCTGAAACAAAAATCTTTGCTACTGAAACTTATTACAGTGATATAATGTTCAACAATGGCTTACCAGACTCATCACTATTCTGCTGCATTTTTGTTGATCTGTCTGCCTCACTGCCTTCCTGCACACATGACTTGCGCTGTCTATTCTTCTACCATTTATACTCTCTGCACCATGTCCCTTCAATGCAACCTTCCTCTACTATGTATTTCTCCTCCTGTGCTCTGCCTCCTTGCTCACACTTCAATCCTTCTACACAGCGACCACAACAACTCCAACAGCAACAACAACCTCATCTCTTCTCTGTACCATGTACTTATAGCTTCTATGCACCTTGTGCATGCAATGTGCACAATGCCTATACATACTCACACTGCACCGATATCCTCCACCTCTCAAGTTCTCTGCCTGATCATCATGGTAACTCTTTAGTTTCTCTGGCAGTTTTCCCACGCGTTTAGCATCACTGGGTGTTATGCCGAGATTCCTTTTTCTCTCTGGTAGTTGAGACTCTTCGTCTTCTCTGTTACAGTCGAGCTCATCCTTTCTCTTTTATTTACGATCTCTAACCTTCATCCAACTATCAATTTCCTCCACAACTCAGCTTCATTCCATTGGCAGATTCCATGTGACTCTTCAGCTCCTCTGGCAAACACACAGAAGTCGCTTCGCATCCTCTGGTAGAAACCATCAATGGTTTCTAGCAGTTTCATTGTGTCGTGCAACGGTATCCCTCTGATCTTCTTCACTTTCATTCATTTTCATCCAGAACAACCACGCCTACACAGTCTGTCTCATTTTCTTTGATACACGCCACCACGGCAGTTCCACTTCCCATTTCCTTAGGCAAAAGAATGACAACTATCCGAGCAACTGAAATGCTAACTAATTTGCAATCATGAATCTGTTTCACTAACAGATTCGTAACCGAGGGGTTAACTGTGAGAGAGAATAGTAACCTTCCGATCATATCCAATTTATCTGCATCATTGGATGAATTCCATGGGATTTTGCATTCATTTCGGCATTTCAACATTCGGCAATTCGACATTCGTATGACCATGCATCTCGACTTCCCAGTCGCGATCCCCGAAATGGAGCTTGGTTGCTCTAGCTCTTTCCTCCATCCCTCACTGATGTGACCAAGGGATGTGACCACAGCCTTATGCATAAGGCGCTTTTGCGGTTTTGCATTTCGTGAGTCTGGAGATGAGGCATCTCGACTCTCCAAGTCGCGATCCCCGATACCCTGAAATGGTGTGGGATCAATGGTCCTGATCAACACTTGATATGACGGTTTAGATCATTTCGCGATTTCGCATATCACAATTTCAACATTCCTGTGGTGAATGTTCTTGTCACTTCCAAATCCCGATCCACGAAACTCCGTAAAGAAGTCGTATCAATGGTCCAGATCACATCTTGATCTGACGGTTGCAATTACGTCGCAATTTCGCATATCGCAATATCGAAATTCTTGATGTTAACATTCCTTGACATCTCCAACTCTTGATCCTCAAATTCCCGAATTTGCAATCATGAATCTGTTTCACTAACAGATTTGTAACCGAGGGGTTAACTGTGAGAGAGAACAGTAACCTTCCGATCATATCCAATTTATTTGCATCATTGGATGAATTCCATGGGATTTTGCATTCATTTCGGCATTTCAGCATTCGGCAATTCGACATTCGTATGACCATGCATCGCAACTTCCCAGTCGCGATCCCCGAAATGGAGCTTGGTTGCTCTAGCTCTTTCCTCCATCTCTCACTGATGTGACCAAGGGCTGTGACCACAGCCTTATGCATAAGGCGCTTTTGCGATTTTGCATTTCGTGAGTCTGGAGATGAGGCATCTCGACTCTCCAAGTCGCGATCCCCGATACCCCGAAATGGTGTGGGATCAATGGTCCTGATCAACACTTGATATGACGGTTTAGATCATTTCGCGATTTCGCATATCACAATTTTGACATTCCTGTGGTGAATGTTCTTGTCACTTCCAAATCCCGATCCACGAAACTCCGTAAAGAAGTCGTATCAATGGTCCAGATCACATCTTGATCTGACGGTTGCAATTACGTCGCAATTTCGCATATCGCAATATCGAAATTCTTGATGTTAACATTCCTTGACATCTCCAACTCTTGATCCTCAAATTCCCGAATTTGCAATCATGAATCTGTTTCACTAACAGATTTGTAACCGAGGGGTTAACTGTGAGAGAGAACAGTAACCTTCCGATCATATCCAATTTATTTGCATCATTGGATGAATTCCATGGGATTTTGCATTCATTTCGGCATTTCAGCATTCGGCAATTCGACATTCGTATGACCATGCATCGCAACTTCCCAGTCGCGATCCCCGAAATGGAGCTTGGTTGCTCTAGCTCTTTCCTCCATCTCTCACTGATGTGACCAAGGGCTGTGACCACAGCCTTATGCATAAGGCGCTTTTGCGATTTTGCATTTCGTGAGTCTGGAGATGAGGCATCTCGACTCTCCAAGTCGCGATCCCCGATACCCCGAAATGGTGTGGGATCAATGGTCCTGATCAACACTTGATMTGAYGGTTTAGATCATTTCRCRATTTYGCATATCACRATTTYGACATTCCTGTGGTGAATRTTCTTGTCACTTCCAAATCCCGATCCACGAAACTCCGTAAAGAAGTCGTATCAATGGTCCAGATCACATCTTGATCTGACGGTTGCAATTACGTCGCAATTTCGCATATCGCAATATCGAAATTCTTGATGTTAACATTCCTTGACATCTCCAACTCTTGATCCTCAAATTCCTGAAATGGACTTGGATTCAACGTTCCAGATTCAATATTGATTCAACGGCTGCGATTGAATCGCGAATTCGCATATCACGATTTCGGCATTCTTGTTGCGTTTTTTTCTTGTCTATCTATGTCGCGATTCATGAAACTCTGATATGGATTTGTCTCAATGGTCCATATCTGATCTTGATTCAACGGCTGCGATTAAGTCACGATTTTTCATATCACAAAATCGGGATTCTTGTTGCATTGTTTCTTTGACATCTCCAACATGCGATCCTCGAAACTCCAACATGGTGTAAGTCTACTGACGTCACATGTGTTAAATAACTGCCACGTGTCACCCTGATTCGTGACTTTCATGTGCTTGGCATGTTGAATCAGTCTAACACTTGTCATTACCTGGTTGTGCCACGTGTTCCTAGCTGACGTGGTTTGCTGACGTGAGTCAGATCAACGGTCCAGATGTGATCTTGATTTGACGGCTCGGATTACGTCACGATTTTGCATATTTCAAAATCGAGATTTCTGTGGATGACATTACTTGTCATCTCCAACTCTCGATCCCCAAAACTCTGATAGGGAGTTGGATCAACGGTCCACATAACCCCCTGAGATGGACGGTCCTCCTGCTTTCGGGATTTTGTGAGCCCTCTACTCCTTGCACTTTAAAGATCATGCAGGTTCTCCTCGATCCAACGGTGGTCGGACCCTGTGCTCAGATCTAATGACTGAGATCTATCCTCCTCTTCAGCGCGCTCTTCTTGTCTATATTCAGATCTGACGGCCCTCATTCTGTCAGGAATTTTGGATGGGATCCAACGATCATAAATGCTACACAAACTTTACGGGACTTCATCATGCCTGATCAACAGTTTAGATCAATCCCTGATTTGACGACTGAGGATTGTTGCATTTAGACAATTGTTGCATTGTTGGTCTTCCTGAATATCACTACGCTACTGATCATCGCTGTTGTACTCAAGCAATCATCGTTGTTGTACTTGCCATCAATGACAAGCATACGCTGCGTGTAAAACATACCAAACATCCTCTGCACTATCTCTTCTAATCTTATCGAGGTTGCTCTGCAGCGTCTTCCCAAAATACTTCTGGTGCCCGTCTGTTACATTCTTCCTGTACTCATGCCATCTTTATTGCTGTACTTTCCATCAATGACAAGCATATGCTACCTGTTAAACATTTCCAACACAACCTAAGGTATACAAAAACCTGTATCAGTTAGACAAGTTTCAGTGATGCAATTCAAGAAATTTATGAGAAAGGGATGCCAAGTTTATGCCATCCAAGTAACGAATCTGTTAGGAAAAGAAGATAAGCCAAAGTTAGAACACTTTGTTGTCCTACGTGAATTCAGAGACATGTTTGTGGATGAGATATCAAAATTACCTCCTAAAAGGGAAATAGACTTCTCCATAGACCTACTACCTGGTTCAACCCCTATATCAAAAGCACCTTAGCGAATGAGTTTACTAGAATTGACAAAATTAAAAATACAATTACAAGAATTGTTGGACAAAGAGTATATCAGACCGAGTGTTTCACCATGGGGAGCACCAGTCCTCTTTGTGAAAAAGAAAGACAGTACCCTAAGACTATGTATCGATTATAGACAATTGAACAAAATGACTATTAAGAACAAGTACCCCTTACCCCGGATAAATGATCTATTCGATCAAGTAGGTGGGGCCAATATCTTATCGAAGTTGGATTTATGATCCGGTTATCACCAAGTTAGGATAAAAGATGAGGACATAAGAAAAAAAACTTTTTGAAATGGATATGGACACTATGAATTCGTAGTTATACATTTCAGACTCACTAACGCACAAGACACATTCATGTGTCTAATGAACAATATTTTCAGTCAATACTTGGATAAGTTCGTACTTGTATTTATCGACGATATTCTGGTCTATTCTAAAACATAAGAAGAACATGAAGAACACTTAAGAATCGTCCTGCAGACTTTAAGAAAACACCAATTGTATGCTAAATTCAATGAGTGTGATTTTTATCATAAGAGATACATTACCTGGGACACGTAATATTTGCAGAGGGCATTGCATTCGACCCTGAGAAAGTAAGAGCCACTATGGAATGGTTGGTACCAAAGAATGTAGCAGACATCCTGTCATTCATGGGAATCACTGGATATTATCACAGATTTATAGAAGGGTTTTCCAAGATAGCCTACCTTGTCACGTCATTACAAAAGAAAGGGACCAATTTTAACTGGTCACAGAAGTACTAAGAAAATTTTAACAAGCTAAAGGAATTATTGACAACTGAACCCATATTGAAGGTAGCAGACCCAGATAAAGACTTTACCATATGTGTTGATGCAAGTAAAGAAGGATTAGGTGGTGTCCTAACTCAGGAAGGACACGTGATTTGTTATGAGTCTCAGAAATTAAAAGAACATGAGCGAAATTATGTCACTCGTGACTTAGAATTGGCAGCGGTAATACACGCCTTAAAAATGTGGCGACACTACATAATGGGCAAAAAATTTCTACTATTGACAGATAATAGCGGTGTGAAATATTTGTTTAGCCAACCAGATCTTAATGTAAGGCAAGCAATATGGCTAGCCTTCTTGAGAGAATTTGACTTCGAGGTTAGACAAATCAAGGGTAAGGAAAATAAGGTGGCAGATTCTTTAAGCAGAAGAGTCCATGCGTTATTTGAGATAAATATCAGCAGGGCAGAAAGTGATCTGGAACAAAGAATAAGGATGACATGTATTAAGGACAAAAATTACACTAAGATAATGGAAGAATTACAAAACAATACCACAAACTCAGATAAACCAGATCTAAGTATCGACAAGAAGGGATTATTAAGATTTAAAAACAGACTTTACATACCAGATTCAACAGAATTAAAGTTAATAGTCTTGGACGAAGTGCATAAGAAACCATATTCTAGCCATCCAGGATACCAGAACATGATAACAACACTTAGAAAATTGTTTTACTAGCCTAATATGAAGGGAGAAACAATAGAATACTTGGCTAGGTGCCAATATTGTCAGCAGGTTAAGGCCGAACACCAGCATCCAACCAGCCTATTACAACCATTACCAGTGCCAGAATGGAAATGGGAGACCATATTGCTAGACTTTATTACAGGTTTGCCTAAAACTCAGAAACAAAATGATTCTATTATGATCGTAATCAATAAACTCAGTAAGTCTACACACTTTATTCCTGTAAAGTCAACTTTTAATGCTATAAACATTGCTGAAATATTTATGAAAGAAATTTTTAGATTGCATGGTATTCCTAAAATGGTTATTTCAGATAGAGACGTAAAATTCACATCCGCTTTTTGGAAGGAATTGTTTGCAGGTCTAAATACTGAATTGAATTTCAATACGAGTTATCATCCACAAACGGATGGACAGACCGAAAGGAAGAACCAAATTATAGAGGATATGCTACGCATGTACGTAAGAAAAAAACCAAATAAGTGGGAAGACTATCTACACTTGGTAGAATTTTCATATAACAATGGGTACCAAACTTCAGCTAAGTTAAGCCCTTTTGAGTTACTGTACGGTCGAAAGTGTACGCGTTCGATTAGCTGGGATAACCCGGTCGACAGACTCATGGTTGGACAAGAGATGCTCCAAGAAATGGAGAATATGGTGAGAAATGTACAACATAACTTAAAGGAAGCACAGGACAGACAAAAGAGTTATGCAGACCAGAAAAGAAGACACTTAGAATTTCAAGTGGGAGACCATGTTTATTTGAAGGTCAAAGCCCAAAAACGTTCGCTGAAGTTAGAAAACTGTGCCAAACTGACACTTAGGTTTTGTGGGCCCTTCGAGATACTAGCTCGAATTGGACCCGTAGCATACCAACTTGCACTTCCAGCTAATCTAAAAATTCATAATGTATTTCATGTTTCTTTGTTGAAAAAGTATGTTTATGACCCTACTCACATGATTGATTGGAACTTGGTGCAGGTGGAACCAGAAGGTGAGTTCCAGGCGGAACCCCTGTGTATTATGGACCAAAGATAAATAGCACTTCGAAACAGAGCCATCGCTCAAGTAAAGGTGCAATGGAAGCACTTTAGTCCTGAGGAGGCCACTTGGGAATTGGAGGGAGATTTTCGGAAATCTCATCCAATCATGTTCCAAGAAAGGAATGAACATTGAGAATAGTGTTTTATTGAAGGGGGAAAGGATGTGACATCCCCAAAAATAAAGTATTTTTGAAATTCAAAATTTGTTAGAAAATTATTTCGTTTTTAGTAAATTCGAATTTGGAAAATTTTTGCCATTTATGGAAATTCCGAATTTTGAATTTGATAAATTGTAATTAATTATTATGACTGTTGGGCAGAGATCTGATCTGACCCAACTAACTATTTGACTATGACACTTGTATGTAAACAAAATATTCTTTTAATTATTGCAGGGGGACAAAGGGAACAACCATGTTAAATTTAGCCGACCATGACTGCATGAGTGGGGAACATGTGGGAAATACCTCTGGGCTGATTGTTACAAGTGGAAAATCAGGGATTTGGCCACTAGAAACCCCTAAAAATTAGGGATTTAGAAAGCTGTGAAAATCCCCAAGGGGGGAAGAAAGACCTAGGCAAAATGATTTTTTTGAAAAAGAACATATGTGAGGACACATGATACTGCTGAGTATGCTAGGAAAAGAACTATTGATTTCTTCTTGAGATGAGCACTACTGATTGAGTGTGAGGCAAGAGGAGCCTGTCAAAACTAAAAGACATTGTTGAAGAGGATTTTCCGAGTTAGCCCTCATGGATTCATGGTCAGGCTAGGGGGTGAATAGGACAAGTGATTTGGCTGCCCTATTCTAAGTTTGGGTGGAATGTGGCTATTTGATTTGTTGTTTCAGCAACTTTATTCAGATATGTCTATTTACCCCTACTATGTTCAATGTTAATACAATTATTGTTTGATAGAATACAGTAGTGTAAATTTGGGTGAAAAAATCAACTTATACAAGAAAATGGATCTGTTGCAAATGGGCTGAACTATAGGATATACCTTACATGTTTAACTGTAGGTGTCGATCAAAACTATATTTACATCATGGTTAAGAATGAAATTTAATTATGGAAATTTTCAGAAATACACCTGTATTAAAGAACATTGTTCAACCGGTACTGAGAATCTCTACCAATTATGTACTGTACATGAAGCAAAGAAATAATTTCTTGTATAGTATGTCGTCTATGAATATGTTCAAAGAGTTGTTTCCTTTGAAAGATAAATTGAGACCTGTATATGTACATCTATATTTTTATGCACATAGTCATTTCCCGGTAGGAACAATAAGTTATTTATATGTGTGCAATTATATACATATACATATATAAGCACTGTAATTATTTATATTCATGCTTCTATGTACAACCTTATGTCTTGAAGTCTGGATGAAATTACGAAATAATTATGTATTAAATTGACAAGTCTACCTACATATAGTTATAAAATACCACAAGGACGATTGAATCCAAAAAATGCGATTATGCACCAGCGTATTCATAAAATACCTGTTGCATACTACTATACTACTATGAAGGGAAATTTTAATGAAAATGATGGTATATCTAGGAATTCTGGAGTTTAGACAAACATAACAATAAACAAAACGAGATTGAAATTATAGAACCAGACTAGAAAAAGAAAAGTAAAATGACGAATTTAGGAAAATAGGAGTATGAAGCTCTTTTAATTTTTATTTCACAGTTGGATAATCGCAATACATATTGACTATAGTACTTCTTAAGAAAAATGGATATTGAGATATTACATAGAGGCCATAACATTATATAACCGAAAAATGAAGTTTGTTACTCGGGTTTTTCCAACTTCCCATGGAAGTAAGAAAGAAATGGTCGGGGTTTAACCCATTACAATTAATTTGTACAAGTCTAAACCGGCGCAGACTGCGTCCTTTTTCAAGTACTAAGTTTCGACATAAGACAAAGAAAAGCTAGGGTTGAATCCTTACTCAACCAATACAAGAATTCAGTGCAAGAAGAATGCTACTTAATTATTATAAGAGAATTGTAACAGAAGAAAGATCTCCTCGATGCTTCTAGAACTTGTAGGATTGAGTCATAGGGGTGATGGGCTCGAAACCCGATTACCTTTTACGTCGAAGGGCAGGAGCGGGTATTCGGAACTCGTGTGGAATGAAACCCTGAAAAAAAATTATACCCTATAATTAGTAACTTGTTATATGAAGAAAGATAATGAAAATTACCAACAAGATAACAACTAATTATTATACAATTTCTTCTAGGGTGGTACTCATCTTTCGGCACACGGGCTCATTTTCTTTTGTGTTGTGTTATTTGATAGCTAGAGAGATGACCGGGCCGAGGGAGGATGGCGTAGGAATTCCCTGATGGGTACCTCACATCAACAAGGCCCACCATTAGTGTTTTATACCCAATCTTAAAAGAACAAAACTTACAAGAGGGAAAAACCTTTTTTTTAGGAATCAACGAAATTAAATAAAATGAATTAGTCGATATGGATAGTCTTTCTTTAAAATACAAATGACACAAGCCATGAGGTACAATGACCCACTTTAATCTTTACACACCTAACTGATATTATTTTCTATCCATCGAAAATTTTCACCTTACAGAGTTTGAAATGCAGTACCGTAGTCCTATACAGATATTTCAGAACCAGACTCGAGAGGTCACATTTCACTTATAGTATTCTTAATATAAGGAAACCATGATTTGAGAATCATTCGGTGAAGGAAATTAGTCCTTTCAAACTATACATAGATGCAACCTTTCAAGGAGTTTAAATACTGTAAGGTAGCTTCCTAGGGATTATACGAGAACACCCTTAATGAATTTCTTTATACCAAAACATGTTCTAACTTCCTATGTAATGGCTAGTTGAGAGTCAGAGGGAGAGTATAGACGGGTGGGCTCACTTGGTCGCGAAGATAAAGAACAAGAAGTAGTGTAGAGTGTACGCATAGAGTTGAAACAACTCTGGTAAATTACTTCTTAAGCATTCGATAATGGACCTCGATGCGCAACCATAGGGTAAGAATGAGAAGGAATATAGATTGTAAGACTCATTGAGAACCCTAAGTTGTCATTCTCTAAGGAGTCTAACCAGAAAAACCCTTTGATAACTGAAAGAGGAGTTGGGATGCCATGACTTCCAAGAGTGCCGAGTCAGAAATAAATAAAAGGGTATAAAAATCCAAAAAAGGCTTCAGTATAAAATTTAATCTCGAAGTATCTTAGGCGTCAACGATAAAGGGAAATGTATGTAAACTCTACAATTAAGAAAGCTACAGAATACAATGTCCTTCAACATAATAAGCCACTGGAGACCCCGTGCTATTCTTTAAAAATACGATATCCTATGAGAAAAATTACCAGGGAGACAAACCTTGTCGTTTGGTTTGTTGAGTAACGTTTCCTCGAACAACAGTTTTTCCACTCCAAAGAAACATTACACAGAGCCGTTTTCGGAGCGCCCACAATGGCGAGAAATGATTCACCTAACCCTGAGAGGAGGATGTGCTATCAGTGTAAATTCTTAGGGTACGGGGTTGAATTGAGCCATGTGTTAGGGCGCACTTGGGACGACGAAGCTGAAGGGAGGTCAGATGGAAGGGCCATCGTAACCTGTACACACAGGACCCTTCATTAAATGTAGGGAAGGGATCTTAATTACCTCAGACATTCACACCCCCACTCTTAACTACCGGAAGTGCGAGTTTAATGACAGTCTTTTCGAGAAGTGATTAAGTCGAGTCTAGTTTAGTGCTAACCGTTTCCCCTCGGTTAGAATAATGTAGTTGCCTTGTTTTGATGGTTTTTATTTAAGGTAAAATGATACAGCCTCGCGCGACAACATAAGAAATTCATAGATTGAAGGAGACTTAGGACTACACATCCTAGGTGTACTCTTAGATATCTATACATCGGTTAAATAACAATAGTTTTAGATACCCGTTGGAGGAAGGAAAGCACTTTTAGAATATTACTCTGTTTAAGTTTTAATTAGTCTATTTTTCATCATATGACAGAGGGATTATAACTCTAAAATCAAAAGGAACATTCGAATTGATCAAACGAAACAATATTTATTTTTTTTATGTCAAAATTGAGGTGTATTACAATACCGTATAACAAGTGCGAGGGAAATCACCATTAATGTCAATGACTCCCAAGGTACACTAGTACAATCCAACGAATGTGAATTAATGAGTTGAAGTCGAACACTCGGTAGAATCTCTAAATCAGGGGTCAATAATGAAAACCCACTGTTGAAAGCGAGGAAACCTGCCATTGAGGCATACAAGATCCAAGGTACCAATTAATTTCTAAGTCTAATTCCTGGATAATGAGTTGAAGTTGACAAGAAAAGTCTCTTCATAGGAGGGCCTTAATGTATCCCCCATTAATGACACGAAACAGGTAACAATATTTGAAGTAGATCAGAGTAACAAGTGATTCAGGATTGACTTAGGGATGGACGACACAATATAAGGCTTAAGGATTGCAGAAATGGTCGATGCAATAGAAGGATTTTTGGTTTGAATTTATCTTTGAAAATATTGACGACACGAAAAATGTCTTGGAAACACTAACTCAACAACAGGGATCACAGACCAATTTGTAATCTTATAAAGGAGTATGACCAGGAGACAAGCAGATTTTCCCAACCTAGACACAAAGCAAGTGAAAGTGTGTCATGTTTAAAGGTGATTCTTTCATAGAATACAAGTTTAGATACATTTCTGATTGAGTCACCAATTTTGTTATCGAGATAATTGTTAAGTGCGGACACAAATCAATCCCCCTTGATTCACTATGAAACTAGAAAAAAACAAGACAGTACACTACTCTTTCCTTAGATTTCAATTATCAAATGACAAATGGATCTAGAACATACCTTTTAAATATCGAAGATCCAACTTCACCAATGAAATACAAGCTCTGTCGCGAGGCTCATGGAGAAATATCTCAAAGAAACACAAGCCAACGGAGACAAGAACAACATAGTCTATTTGATATGAAACTATGTACGTGATCAAGGAATCATACAATATGAACAAATAACATTCATATAAGAAAGAAAAGTATAATGTATTAAAGAATGTGGAAGAAAGATACAACCAGATGCATTGATGTTGTCAGGTTCCTTCCAACGGTTCCTTTCTTCCCACACACTTCTAATCCACGGATTTCAAGACTGTAGATTTGATAGCTGCTCACAATCTATCTTGACAAACCAAAGCTCAAAGCCACTCTAATCAAGCCAAATTTCCAATCTACAAAACTCAAGTTGAAGCCAATCTAACTTTCTCCATGAGAGCTCCTCTCCTTTTATAAGTTGGAGAGGATAAGGTGAGGAGGTTAGGATGATCCCACTAAATCATGAAAGAGAGTAAGATCCAAACCGTTCAGACGCCACCTCACCATAGAAGCTTCTCCTTATATAAGCATCGAGAAGACACTCGTTTTTCCCACGTACAAGGATTTCCGCACCCTAGCTATAGAGAAACCTGTGGAAAATCTGCAACCTAGATATAGAGAAAGGTGTGGAAATCAGGCAGTTACGCACTGTGTGTATAGTGCAACCTGCAAAAATCTTCCTTAATAGGGTTTTTACAAAGGTAAATACAAATTCTTCTCTCAGTAAAAGTTATTCTCCCTTCTTTCTTTAGGAATTCAGGCCACTAACCCCTCTCAAGGAAACATATAGGTTTACATCATTAACAGTCATAGGGATGATGAAAATAATGTGTAACACATGGCCATTCCAGAATGTAACTGATCTTCACAAGACGTAGTCGAGGAAAGTAGGGTCCAAGGATATTTAAAATAGGAAGTGCGGAAACGAATGGACCTCTTTGATGAAGTAGACCTACTGGACATGGTGTATATATGATGAACCAATGCCATGAAGTCAAAGGTACCCATAAGGGATGAATAAATTTCGACACCAATATTCTCTGTTGCCAGATGAGAATTTTCGATCACAGGGATCGAAGGTCCAACAAATGCACTAGGGTTAGTGTACGCAAAGGACAATTAGTAGATCATCATGATCTTCCCATTGTGCAGAAAACAAAGAATACGGAAGATGGACGATATAATTGCAGTCATAGTGTAAGTTCAATTGCGTCCTAGTAACATGTTATAATCAAGGGGCACATCAACCACCTCGGCATCCACCTCTAGCATATTCCCACCTAACTATACTGGAAAGGCAGAAAGAATACCATTAGGGAGGAAAGAACGACCGTCAAAAGGAGTCGACATGGTTGGAGACTGAGAAAGGGTCAGAGAGTCGAGGGATTTCCAACATACCAAGGAAATCACACATGTTGTAGCACCTTCATCAACAACAGTACACTTGATGGTATAATTTGAGTAACCCACATGGATTTGGAATGCCACATGGCAAGGCAAGCGAGGCTTCACATCTGTGACGTCAAACTTGATAACTTTCGAGCCACAAGGATCTAGAGCTCCTAACATAGATAGCAAGGAATTTCTCTATGAAGGACACATCTGGAGTACCTCTATAGCCTACATCGCACAATGGATTTGACCTAGGTCCTCAGCAATAGAGTAATTATCGAAAGCTCTACCATTAGGATTGTGGGTAGAGCGCTTGAGTACTCCTTTCAGAATACGAGGCAGGAGCTCTGGTTTCTCTATTTGTAAGGGTGTCTCCGGAGGAGGTGGCACTCTAGACCAGATATAGTCTGTGGAGAACTGTAATTGCGAGAATGAGTGTCTACATTAATCTCATATTTAACCATATTTAATCTACTGTAACCATTTTCGGCATTTGAGGAGCTTAAGGCCATGTGTTGGTTATGTGGAAAAGGATTAGTCAGCACAATGGGCGGTAGAGACAAAAGCCTCGCAAATTTCACAAGTTTGGGGCATAAATGGGTAAGGTGGTCATCTGTACAAAGCTTATAGGGAAACTTCACCTTCCGCCTTTCTTTATTGCCCTGACCAACATTATTATTTGTCTTCTGATTATTACCATTTTCCTTGGGTTTATTATTCTTCCCACCTTTATGATTATTATTACAGCCTTTATTTTTATTCCCTCCTGGTTTCCGGTTACCATTCGGGCTAGTCGAAGATTGCACAGAATGTACATCTACCAACTAAGTGGGATTGGAGGACACATACGAAGTTGGCCATCCTACAGACTGGTTTAGAGACAACTCTTTCAAATGGCATTTCACTGAGTCTGCGGATTTCACATTGGCAGAGCCTACAATGCCATCAGCATGAGGCCCGAGCTTTTGTCTAGCATCATAGTTTGACCTCAGTTCATCTGGAATAATCTCGTATAACATCCCATACTAAGCATATATAAGATCAAATTGTTGGGCTTTAAAAATTGCTTCTTCCTTAGATGTAACCCCAGATGTAGAAACATCCTTCGAAATATAAGGCAGGAGAGATTTAAGGAACTAATCTAGAATGAATTCTTGGGGTATGTAGGCCTTGATCAACTGCTTCCATCTACGCCAGTCTTGGATGTGATCCTAGATATGAGTGGCCTTGTCCTGACTTAAGGTGGACATAAGTTCTATGCCGACATCGTAACGAACTGACAATTGGAAGTGGTTGAGGAAGACTTTAAAGGTTTTGTATGCCCCCCTAGGTAACTCGATATACCATTTCATGACAACCCCCATGAGGGTGTGTTGAAACAATATTAACCGAATATAATCGTTGTTAAGGGAATTCGAAGAGCACCAAAGGTGAAAAGTGGTAACATGATCACGAGGATCCTCACTAGTTTTACCATCGAATTTTGGAATATCTGAGGGATTCTTAGTGGGGATGGGAGGCCATGTCATATCATGAAACACTGGGTTGTTCATTAACTTAGACAAGTCCGGAAAATTGATCTTGTCTAGAAAAGGGAGACGGGTTGTTGCATCTGGCCCCAAGCTCCTTGGAAAGATTGCTGTTGGAGAATTGCAGAACATCCAGGGTTCTGGTGAGCACCATGGCCCTGTGTGGGATTGTAAGACCCTCTTCCTAACTGATTCATGAGAGGTTGGGTGGGCACCTTATAGTAGGAATGTTCTGATGAGGGTTGTAAAAACTTCCCCCAACTAGAGTGGCTCTAGGTTGGGGGTTTCCCAAGGTATGAAACTGACCTCCTCTGGGTGTGAATCTAGAGGATAAAGGTGGATTCCTCATGCCAAAAGTATTGGTTAGAATCGGTACAGAGGAGGTGGGTGTAAAGGATGGAACGTGAGCAACAACTTGTCTGCCAAGTTGGTTACTCCATACAAGAGCATTAATATTAGACCCGGGGTGAAAAGGAGGAAGGCATCTGACTGTAGGAGTCGTTTGTGGGACATGAGCACCACCAAATGAGAAATGAGTATGTGAAGAAGCCATGCCCCCAAGTCCAATACTAGTATTCGAACTAGTCGTAGGGATGAAGGATGAAAATTGCGATGTGAAATTCAGTATACCATA
This sequence comes from Picea mariana, assembly GCA_032191745.1. Classification (NCBI taxonomy): domain Eukaryota; kingdom Viridiplantae; phylum Streptophyta; class Pinopsida; order Pinales; family Pinaceae; genus Picea; species Picea mariana. Next base: position 71,272 of record JASDQU010014781.1, on the reverse strand, counting down.
AGAAAAAGGGCTAGAGGCCATAGGGATGGACTGAACATTGTAGCCCAGTGAGTGACAAAGGGACCCAAAAGGTGTTGTGTCTATAGTTTGAGTATTCACTATAGGATGGACAGGTGTGATGATAGGAACCTCCGGAACTACAACCATGGTGGTTGAAGGTGTCGAAGGAGTATCGTTAACTATAGTGGGTATGGGAGTTGAAGGACTCCTAGTATATTTCTGACTCGATTCAGTACTCATCCTTTTATGATCACAAGTCTAGTAAGTGGAGGTGTGTGTACCACATTTGATAAATTTACGCCTTTTAGAAGGAAAATAATAAAAAAGTGGTGGTAACTGTAACAAGAAGCAAGGCCTGCGGGGAAGATGTTCTGGCTCCATGATGACTCAAGACTTGTGATAAAAAAAAAATCCTAAGGCCAACTAGTAATCATAGAGCACACCAAAATAATCAAACGACCAATATGCACACAAAAAGGATAAAGTGGCTGAGAGGGGCCTCCCTCTCTTAAGTAGGCATGCCCCACCCAAGAGGGACCTAAGACTCCTCTACTAATGGAGGTATCATAATCAATTATAAGGGCCCACGTGGGATTAACAACGAGACAGTCAGATCCCCCCTGGAGAGGTAATCCTCCATAAAGTGTGTGTGTTGTCCGACCCTTATCTGACCCAGGGTACCTACAAAATAACCCCTGCAAGTAACCTATGTGGTACCTAAGTTGAGCAACTAAAAAACCACGATATAACCGATGCATAGGCGAACAATCGTAAGTAAGGCCCACCATATGGGAAGAGTAACAAAGCCCAAAATCTCGAAATAACCGCCTCTCAGAGAGGTAAGGGTACTAGCAAGATCCCCATATACGAATAGATCCCTAGAAATATATTTGACGCTAATAAGGTATCGGGGGGATATCCATTCAACCAACCTCACGTGACCTCGTGCTTAACTCTGGCGTAAGCAAAGCCTCCTGATATTACCGATTATACAATGGATTTCTCCACTCCCTTAGTCAGACACATATGTTGATTTAATAGCCTTGGAGAAGTTTACTCACAAAATCCTATTCCAAGGTTCTAAATCCTAAGCTAGTTTGTGCACCCTAGAAAATAAAATTGTTACTAATTATAAGCGTTAATTTTAGTGGTCTTGCTTACTAAAAAAGGTGCAGTCGTGAAACTAATGATGTTATGACTCAACAAGTAAAATAAATGAATATGAATACAAGGCAAAGTCCTAACTTCAATTTCCAATAAATGATATGCTTTTCAAAATGCAGTTTTCAATTTAGTCCTGCAATTCTAAATAAGATGAAATCTTTCTTTACATGTACTAAGATCAATGATAAGGACCTAAAAATCAAATTCCATCAATGCAAAATTCCTATTACTTTTGTGTTTTCAATATAAAAGAATGAAAATGCAAGGACTAAACATCAACTTGATATAAAGACTCTACTGTATGTAAACAAAGAAAAACCAATAAACACAAGCATATAGTGATAATATATAATGTTAGCACATTCAATAGCATAATCCATCAATATTCATAACAAATACGCCCATGGAATAACAATTCAAATATTTGCAAGACATTAATTGGACAAGAAAAGAGTATTTATATTAAAATGTAATCAACATAAGTGAATGAATTACAAACTTCTGTGCTGGCACGGTCCAGAACCGAGAAACTAAGTCCCTTCTAGCCGGGCCTCCACCACTTCAATCCTCCACCAAATAAAAACTCATATAAGAGAGACAATGAGGTTCTCAATCAAGTAGGGAAGATATTGGGGGATGAACAATGTGTTCAGACTTAATAGGACAAAGGGATGCAAACTCAATATGAAGTGAATAATTTCTCCAGAGTAACTTTGCTCTCAAAGTTGAATTCTTCTCCTCTTTTCCATAGCTCACATTTGGACCATTTATAGCCTTCAAGTGGAACTGAAGGGATAATTCTGAACGTTTCCAGTATATGGAAGGTCAAGGATCATGGATCGTGTGTCGTGACATGGAAACTCGACACCATTTTTTTAATTTTGAGCACAAAACCCAATGTACGTGAGATGTAGTGGTGCACCCTGCGTATATGCATGTTGTACAATATGTAGGGCATGTATATGTGGAAAAACAATGTTTTTTATCTCTGGGATTTGCAAAAAGGGACTTCAAGTCTGCATAGGGAAGTGGAAAAAGGGCTTCTGTGCAAGTTTTCATAGAGTGAGGAAAATATTGCTATAATAGACACTTTGAGAGCTATGAGAGTGCCTTGGGAAATATGACACTGGACAATCATGTGTAGAATCATCTTCAAGGGCCCAAACATAAGAGAGAGGGTCCATGCGGGGTAAAATAGGTGTGGTAAACCATGGGTGTGACAACTATTACAAAGCGTAATCACATTTACATAGAAAATAAAATAAGTGAGTAGTTAGGGCTCTCGTAAATGATGTATCCTAGTAGATCCACCTAGAAATTCCCAAATACCTACTTAGGAAATAAATTACCAACTTGATGGGAGTTACCACCACCAATGGATAGTCATTCATAGCAATAAAACCAAACACCTTGAGAATCATGACAAAGATATCATCCATATAAGGGGATCTGGGCTACCAACTAACCAACACTTGTACATCAATCATCCCCACATGGACAGATACAAATAAAACATCATACTTTGGGCTCATCAAAGAGGTCAAATCACATGAAAAAATGTGGGGTACACTATAGAGAATATGTGGTGTAACAGTGATGATTTGGGATAGTTCACAGTAATAGAGTCTATCTACACCTTTCTAATATTATATTCTCTTTCAATTGACTCACAATATTTTTTCAGTAGTGCTTGGTGTTCCCTTCATTCATATATATTGTGAACCTAAGTTCACTTTGTTGTACAACAAGGTCTTGGATTGATTTTTTCAACTTTTCTAATTTTTATTCAACATTTTTATTTGAAGAAGGTGTAGTCCAATCATCCTATGTCTCGATTTTTTGTGATTTTTTCAAGGAATATTTTCAAGTATAATCTCATGCAATCTCAAAGGTTCCTTGATTTTCTGGAGGATTCCTACCACAAACCATTGAATTAACAACTCCTCATCAATCGTGTAAGGAATTTGGCTGAGTAAATATTTGAATACTTTATCATATTCTCTTATAGATATTGCTTGCATTTGTTTGTTTAATTTCTTTTATATTATGAGAAGACAAGTGTTTGATATATTGGGTCTTAATTTAAAACAATAACAAGTTACTCTATATTTTCACCTTTTTTCTTGTTTCAACTTCTATAAAGTTCATGAACCATGTGAGGGATATTTCTCTGAGCATCCCAACAAATTGTGTCACATGTTTTGTTTTTTCTTAGATGTCCATTGCATCTTAGTATTTTTATCATATAGAACAATTCCTCTTAGGGTCCTCATCCCCCTCGGACATAGGTAGGTGATGGTGCAACATATTGTATGTAGAGGAGGGTTTTGAGTTCAGATGGTTTTTAATTGGTGGGGTCAGTTGCATTGCTTGTTCATCTAGTGTCATCCACTTCTTATCAATACTTATACCAACTTTTTTTGTTTTGAATGGATGAGGTGTTTCATCTATTTGACAACATTGGTCTATATACTCAACAAATTCTCTTGTTTGCAGTCACATTTATTCATCTCCATTGTTGGTCAAAACTATGTGTTCTTATTTATATTCTAAAGTTGGCGGGGAGGTATAGTTAAGATATCCTTAATATGGGGGAGTACAATATTATCACCTTTAACACTTACCCAGTTTCCTTCATCCTGGGGTAATGGAATCCAAAGTATGTCAATGACTTGTCCTTCATCATATAGTTTATGCCACATGGAAGAGAGTTCATATTATACTTGCAGGAGATGTTAGAGGATTTCTCTAACCCTAGGACTTGCTTCACTTGAGTCCAGAGGTATAGGAAGAAAATGACTCAACTCATCGACATCCATGTTTCCAATATTGTTTGATAGTTGGAGGGTGCCAATTCCAACCTCCACCAATTGTAGTTCATCATCTAACTTAGAAACTGTTAGGGCTACTTCCATTTCCACATTTGGTTGGTCAACATAGATATTAGATCGATCCAACACTATAGTGACTTTCTTCTCCTGAAGACTCCTTCTACTAGATCAACAAGGTTCCATAGCATAAGATATCTCAATTCTTCTCTTTTTTCTTTTGTCCCATTAAATATTTTGAATATTGACCATTGGCTTATGGAAATGCATTCTCCTTGTGGTCATTTTCTTTTTTTCTTCATCCAATGTATATTCCCTTTGTTTCACGGTTGATATCCTCAATCTTTTTGGAATATTGATAATTTCCTATTCAATGTACATCATCTACGGTTTTTAATCCATTTCAAGAATCTCTTGAAAAGTTACCCCCCATCATTGACCCGATTCTTACTTGTGGTCGACGATGGAAACACAAACAACCATGATCATGTTTGTAGAAAATATTCCCACACTTCTTGGTTATTCTTACAGTGAGCATTCAAAAATTGGTACCACTCTTATTTTCTTCTTTTCCAATTGGAATTGATTGGAATTCTCATAGGAGGTCTAGGATCAACAATGTGACC
>JASDQU010014781.1:41799-63383 GCA_032191745.1 Picea mariana | reverse complement strand
GCGCGCTCTTATTGTCTATATTCAGATCTGATGGCCCCCATTCTGTTGGGAATTTTGGATGGGATCCAACGATCTAAAATGTTGCACAAACTTTACGGGACTTCATCATGCCTGATCAACAGTTTAGATCAATCCTCGATTTGACGACTGAGGATTGTTGCATTGTTGGTCTTCCTGAATATCACTGCACTGCTGATCATCGCTGTTGTACTCAAGCCATCATCGTTGTTGTGCTTTCCATCAATGACAAGCATACGCTGCGTGTAAAACATACCAAACATCCTCTGCACTATCTCTTCTGATCTTATCGAGGTTGCTCTGTAGCGTCTTCCCAAAATACTTTTGGTGCCCGTCTGTTACATTCTTCCTGTACTCATGCCATATTCATTGCTGTACTTGCCATCAATGACAAGCATATGCTACCTGTTAAACATTTCCAACACAACCTAAGGTATATAAAAACCTGTATCAGTTAGACAAGTTTCAGCGATGCAATTCAAGAAATGTATGAGAAAGGGATGTCAAGTTTATGCCATCCAAGTAACGAATCTGTTATGAAAATAAGATAAGCCAAAGTTAGAAGACTTTGTTGTCCTACGTGAATTCAAAGACATGCTTGTGGATGAGATATCGAAATTACCTCCTAAAAGGGAAATAGACTTCTCCATAGACCTACTACCTGGTTCAACCCCTATATCAAAAGCACCTTAGCAAATGAGTTTACCAAAATTGACAAAATTAAAAATACAATTACAGGAATTGTTGGACAAAGAGTATATCAGACCGAGTGTTTCACCATGGGGAGCACCAGTCCTCTTTTTGAAAAAGAAAGATAGTACCCTAAGACTATGTATTGATTATAGACAATTGAACAAAATGACTATTAAGAACAAGTACCCCTTACCCTGGATAAATTATCTATTCGATCAAGTAGGCGGGGCCAATATCTTATCGAAGTTGGATTTATGATCCGATTATCACCAAGTTAGGATAAAAGATGAGAACATAAGATTTTTTTTTTTTCGAAATGGATACAAACACTATGAATTCGTAGTTATACCTTTCAGACTCACTAATGCACAAGACACATTCATGTGTCTAATGAACAGTATTTTCAGTCAATACTTGGATAAGTTCATACTTGTATTTATCGACGATATTCTGGTCTATTCTAAAACATAAGAAGAACATGAAGAACACTTAAGAATCGTCCTGCGGACTTTAAGTAAACACCAATTGTATGCTAAATTCAATGAGTGTGATTTTTATCATAAGAGATACATTACCTAGGACACGTAATATCTGTAGAGGGCATTGCAGTCGACCCTGAGAAAGTAAGAGCCATTATGGAATGGTCGGTACCAAAGAATGTAGCAGACATCCGGTCATTCATTGGAATCACTGAATATTATCGCAGATTTATAGAAGGGTTTTCCAAGATATCCCACCTTATCACGTCATTACAAAAGAAGGGGACCAATTTTAACTGGTCACAGAAGTGCTAAGAAAATTTTAACAAGCTGAAGGAATTATTGACAACTGAACCCATATTGAAGGTAGCAGACCCAGATAAAGACTTTACCATATGTGTTGATGCAAGTAATGAAGGACTAGGTGGTGTCCTAACTCAGGAAGGACACGTGATTTGTTATGAGTCCTGAAAATTAAAAGAACATGAGCGAAATTATGCCACTCATGACTTAGAATTGGCAGCGGTAATACACGCCTTAAAAATGTGGCGACACTACATAATGGGAAACAAATTTCTACTATTGACAGATAATAGCGGTGTGAAATATTTGTTTAGCCAACCATATCTTAATGTAAGGAAAGCAATATGGCTAGCCTTCTTGAGTGAATTCGACTTCGAGGTCAGACATATCAAGGGTAAGGAAAATAAGGTAGCAGACGCTTTAAGCAGAAGAGTCCATGCGTTATTTGAGATAAATATCAGCAGGGTAGAAAGTGATCTGGAACAAAGAATAAGGATGACAGGTATTAAGGACAAAAATTACACTAAGATAATGGCAGAATTACAAAACAGTACCACAAACTCAGATAAACCAGATCTAAGTATTGACAAGAAGGGACTACTAATATTTAAAAACAGACTTTACATACCAGATTCAATAGAATTAAAGTTAATAGTCTTGGACGAAGTGCATAAGACACCATATTCTGGCCATCCAGGATACCAGAACACGATAAAAACACTTAGAAAACTATTTTACTGGCCTAATATGAAGGGAGAAACAACATAATACTTGGCTAGGTGCCAATATTGTCAGTAGGTTAAGGCCGAACACCAGCATCCAGCCAGCCTATTACAACCATTACCAGTGCCAGAATGGAAACGAGAGACCATATTGCTAGACTTTATTACAGGTTTGCCTAAAACTCAGAAACAAAATGATTCTATAAAGTCAACTTTTAATGCTATAAACATTGCTGAAATATTTATGAAAGAAATTTTTAGATTGCATGGTATTCCTAAAATGGTTATTTCAGATAGAGACGTAAAATTCACATCCGCTTTTTGGAAGGAATTGTTTGTAGGTCTAAATACTAAATTGAATTTCAATACGAGTTATCATCCACAAATGGATGGACAGACCGAAAGGAAGAACCAAATTATAGAGGATATGCTACACATGTACGTAAGAAAAAAACCAAACAAGTGGGAAGACTATCTACACTTGGTAGAATTTTCATATAACAATGGGTACCAAACTTCATCTAAGTTAAGCCCTTTCGAGGTACTGTACGGTAGAAAGTGTACGACTCCGATCAGTTGGGATAACCCGGTCGACAGACTCATCGTTGGACCAAAGATGCTCCAAGAAATGGAGAATATGGTGAGAAATGTACAACATAACTTAAAGGAAGCACAGGACAGACAGAAGAGTTATGCAGACTAGAAAAGAAGACACATAGAATTTCAAGTGGGAGACCATGTTTATTTGAAGGTCAAAGCCCAAAAACGTTCACTGAAGTTAGAAAACTGTGCCAAACTGACACCTAGGTTTTGTGGGCCCTTCAAGATACTAGCTCGAATTGGACCCGTAGAATACCAACTTGCACTTCCAGCTAATCTAAAAATTCATAATGTATTTCATGTTTCTTTGTTGAAAAAGTATGTTCATGACCCTACTCATATGATTGATTGGAACTTGGTGCAGGTGGAACCAGAAGGTGAGTTCCAAGCAGAACCCCTACGTATTCTGGACCAGAGATAAATAGCACTTCGGAATAGAGCCATCGCTCAGGTAAAGGTGTAATGGAAGCACTTTAGTCCTGAGGAGGCCACTTGGGAATTGGAGGGAGATTTGCGGAAATCTCATCCAATCATGTTCCAAGAAAGGAATGAACATTGAGGATAGTGTTTTATTGAAGGGGGAAAGGATGTGACATCCCCAGAAATAAATTATTTTTGAAATTCAAAATTTGTTAGAAAATTATTTCGTTTTTAGTAAATTCGAATTTGGAAAATTTTTGCCATTTATGGCAATTCCGAATTTTGAATTTGATAAATTGTAATTAATTATTATGACTGTTGGGCAGAGATCTGATCTGACCCAACTAAATATTTGACTATGACACTTGTATGTAAACAAAATATTCTTTTAATTATTGCAGGGGGACAAAGGGAACAACCATGTTAAATTTATCCGACCATGACTCCATGAGTGGGGAACATGTGGGAACTACCTCTGGGCTGATTGTTACAAGTGGAAAATCAGGGATTTGGCCACTAGCAACCCCTAAAAATTAGGGATTTAGAAAGCTGCAAAAATCCCCAAGGGGGGAAGAAAGACCTAGGAAAAATGTTTTTTTTTAAAAAGAACATATGTGAGGACGCATGATACTGCTGAGTATGCTGGGAAAAGAACTATTGATTTCTTCTTGAGATGAGCACTACTAATTGAGTGTGAGGCAAGAGGAGCCTGTTGAAACTGAAAGACATTGCTGAAGAGGAGTTTCAGAGTTAGCCCTCATGGATTCATGGTCAGGCTAGGGGGTGAATAGGACAAGTGATTTGGCTGCCCTATTCTAAGTTTGGGTGGAATGTGGTTGTTCGATTTGTTGTTTCGGAAACTTTATTCAGATATGTCTATTTACCCCTATTATGTTCAATGTTAATACAATTATTGTTTGATAGAATACAGTAGTGTAAATTTGGGTGAAAAAATCAACTTATACAAGAAAATGGATCTGTTGCAAATGGGCTAAACTATAGGATATACCTTACATGTTTAACTGTAGGTGTCGATCAAAACTGTATTTACATCATGGTTAAGAATGAAATTTAATTATGGAAATTTTCAGAAATACATCTGTATTAAAGAACATTGTTCAACCGGTACTGAGAATCTCTACCAATTATGTACTATACATGAAGCAAAGAAATAATTTCTTGTATAGTATGTCGTCTATGAATATGTTCAAAGAGTTGTTTCCTTTGAAAGAGAAATTGAGACCTGTATATGTAAATCTATATTTTTATGCACATAGTCATTTCCCGGTAGGAACAATAAGTTATTTATATGTGTGAAGTTATATACATATACATATATAAGCACTGTAATTATTTATATTCATGCTTCTACGTACAACCTTATGTCTTGAAGTCAGGACGAAATTACGAAATAATTATGTATTAAATTAACAAGTCTACCTACATATAGTTATAAAATACCACAAGGATGACTGAATCCAAAAAATGTGATTATGCACCAGCGTATTCATAAAATACCTGTTACATACTACCATACTACTATGAAGGGAAATTTTAATGAAAACGATGGTATATCTAGGAATTCTGGAATTTAGACAAACATCACAATAAACAAATCGAGATCGAAATTATAGAACCAGACTGGAAAAAGAAAAGTAAAATGACGAATTTAGGAAAATAGGAGTATGAAGCTCTTTTAATTTTTATTTCGCAGTTGGATAATCACAATACATATTGACTATAGTACTTCTTAAGAAAAATGGATATTGAGATATTACATAGAGGCCATAACATTAGATAACCAAAAAACGAAGTTCGTTACTCGGGTTTTTCCAACTTCCCATGGAAGTAAGAAAGAAATGGTCGGGGTTTAACCCATTACAATTAATTTGTACAAGTCTAAATCGGCACAGACTGCGTCCTTTTTCAAGTACTAAGTTTCGACATAAGACAAAGAAAAACTAGGGTTGAATCCTTACTCAACCAATACAAGAATTCGGTGCAAGAAGAATGTTACTTAATTATTATAAGAGAATTGTAACAGAAGAAAGATCTCCTCGATGGTTCTAGAACTTGTAGGATTGAGTCGTAGGGGTGATGGGCTCGGAACCCGATTACCTTTTACGCCGAAGGGCAGGAGCAGGTATCCGGAACTCGCGTGGAATGAAACCCTGGAAAAAAAAAGCATACCCTATAATTAGTAACTTGTTATATGAAGAAAGATAATGAAAATTACCAACAGGATAATAACTAATTATTATACAATTTCTTCTAGGGAGGTACTCATCTTTCGGCACATGGGCTCATTTTCTTTTTGTGTCGTGTTATTTGATAGCTAGAGAGATGACCGGGCCGAGGGAATATGGCGTAGGAATTCCCTGATGGGTACCTCACATCAACAAGGCCCACCATTAGTGTTTTATACCCAATCTTAAAATAACAAAACTTACAAGAGGGAAAAACCTTTTTTTTAGCAATCAACGAAATTAAATAAAATGAATTAGTCGACGGGGATAGTCTTCTTTAAAATACAAACGACATAAGCCATGAGGTACAATGACCCACTTTAATCTTTACACACCGAACTGATACTATTTTCTAACCATCAAAATTTTTCACCTTACAGAGTTTGAAATGTAGTACCATAGTCAATACAGATATTTCATAACCAGACTCGAGAGGTCGCATTTCACTTATAGTATTCTTAATATAAGGAAACCAGGATTTGAGAATCATTGAGTGAAGGAAATTAGTCCTTTCAGACTATACATAGATGCAACCTTTCAAGGAGTTTAAATATTGTAAGGTAGCTTCCTAGGGATTATATGAGAACACCCTGAACAAATTTCTTTATACCAAAACATGTTCCAACTTCCTGTGTAATGGCTAGTTGAGAGTCAGAGGGAGAGTATAGACGGGTGGGCTCACTCTGTCGCGAAGAGAAAGAACAAGAAGTAGTGTAGAGTGTACTCATAGAGTTGAAACAACTCTGGTAAATAACTTCTTAAGCATTTGATAATGGACCTCGATGTGCAACCACAAGGTAAGAATGAGAAGGAATATAGACTGTAAGACTCGTTGAGAACCCTAAGTCATCATTCTCTGAGGAGTCTAACCAGAAAAAACCCTTTGATAACTGAACGAGGAGTTGGGATGCCATGACTTCCGAGAGTGCTGAGTCAGAAATAAACAAAAGGGTATAAAAATCCAAAAAAGGCTTCAGTATAAAGTTTAATCTCGAAGTATCTTAGGCGTCAACGATAAAGGGAAATGTATGTAAACTATGCAATTAAGAAAGCTACAGAATACAGTGTCCTTCAACATAATAAGCCTCTGGAGACCCCGTGCTATTCTTTAAAAATACGATATCCTATGAGAAAAATTACCAGGGAGACGAACCTTGTCGTTTGGTTTGTTGAGTAACGTTTCCTCGAACAACAGTTTTTCCACTCCAAAGAAACATTACACAGAGCCGTTTTCGGAGCACCCACAATGGTGAGAAATGATTCACCTAACCCTAAGAGGAGGATGTGCTATCAGTGTAAATTCTTAGGGTACGGGGTTGAATTGAGCCATGTGTTAGGGCGCACTTGGGACGACGAGGCTAGAGGGAGGTCAGATGGAAGGGCCATCGTAACTTGTACACGCAGGACCCTTCATTAAATGTAGGGAAGGGATATTAATTACCTCAGACATTCACACCCCCACTCTTAACTACCGGAAGGGCGAGTTTAATGACAATTTTTTCGAGAAGTGATTAAGTCGAGTCTAGTTTAGTGCTAACCGTTTCCCCTTGGTTAGACTAATGTAGTTGCCTTGTTTTGATGGTTTTTATTTAAGGTCAAATGATACAGCCTCACGCGACAACATAATAAATTCATAGATTGAAGGAGACTTAGGACTACACATCCTAGGTGTACTCTTAGATATCTATACATCAGTTAAATAACAATAGTTTTATATACCTGTTGGAGGAAGGAAAGCACTTTTAGAATATTACTCTATTTAAGTTTTAATTAGTCTATTTTTCATCATACGACAGAGGGATTATAACTCTAAAATCAAAAGGAACATTCGAATTGATCAAACGAAACAAATTTTTTTTTTTATGTCAAAATTGAGGTGTATTACAATACCGTTAACAAGTGCGAGGGAAATCACCATTAATGTCAATGACTCCAAAGGTACACTAGTACAATCCAACAAATGTGAATTAATGAGTTGAAGTCTAACACTCGGTAGAATCTTCCGATCAGGGGTCAATAATGAAAACCCACTGTTGAAAGAGAGGAAACTTGCCATTGAGGCATACAAGATCCAAGGTACCAATTAATTTCTAAGTCTAATTCCTGGATAATGAGTTGAAGTTGACAAGAAAAGTCTTGTCACAGGAGGGACTTAATGTATCCCCCATTAATGACACGAAACAGGTAACAATATTTGAAGTAGATTAGAGTAACAAGTGATTCAGGATTGACTTAGGGATGGCTGACACAATAGAAGGCTTAAGGATTGCAGAAATGGTCGATGCAATAGAAGGATTTTTGGTTTGAACTTATCTTTGAAAATATTGATGACACGAAAACTGTCTTGGAAACACTAACTCAACAACAGGGATCACAGACCAATTTGTAATCTTATAAAGGAGTATGACCAGGAGACAAGCGGATTTTCCCAACCTAGACACAAAGAAAGTGAAAGGGTGTCATTTTCAAAGGTGATTCTTTCATAGAATACAAGTTTAGATACATTTATGATTGAGTCACCAATTTTGTTATTGGGATAATTGTTAAGTGCGGACACAAATCAATCCCCCTAGCTTCACTATGAAACTAGAAAAAAACAAGACAGTACAGTACTCTTTCCTTAGATTTCAATTATCAAATGACAAATGGATCTAGAACATACCTTTTAAATATCGAAGATCCAACTTCACCAATGCAATACAAGCTCTGTCGCGAGGCTCATGGAGAAATATCTCAAAGAAACACAAGCCAACGGAGACAAGAACAACATAGTCTATTTGATATGAAACTATGTACATGATCAAGGAATCATACAATATGAACAAATAGCATTCATATAAGAAAGAAAAGTATAATGTATTAAAGAATGTGGAAGAAAGATACAACCAGATGCATTGATGTTGTCAGGTTCCTTCCAATGGTTCCTTTCTTCCCACACACTTCTAATCCACGGATTCCGAGACTGTAGATTTGATAGCTGCTCACAATCTATCTTGAAAAACCAAAGCTCAAAGCCACTCTAATCAAGCCAAATTTCCAATCTACAAAACTCAAGCTGAAGCCAATCTAACTTTCTCCATGAGAGCTCCTGTCCTTTTATAACTTGGAGAGGATAAGGTGAGGAGGTTAGGATGATCCCACTAAATCATGAAAGAGATTAAGATCCAAACCGTTTAGAGGCCACCTCACCATAGAAGCTTCTCCTTATATAAGCATCGAGAAGACGCTCGTTTTTCCCACGTACAGGAATTTCTGCACCCTAGCTATAGAGAAACCTGCGGAAAATCTGCAACCTAGATATAGAGAAAGGTGTGGAAATCAGGCATTTACGCACCGTGTGTATAGTGCAACCTGCAAAAATCTTACTTAATAGGGTTTTTACAAAGGTAAATACAAATTCTTCTCTCAGTAAAAGTTATTCTCCCTTTTTTCTTTAGGAATTCAGGCCACTGACCCCTCTCAAGGAAACATATAGGTTTATATCATTAACAATCATAGGGATGATGAAAATAATGTGTAACACATGGCCATTCCAGAATGTAACTGACCTTCATAAGACGTAGTCGAGGAAAGTAGGGTCCAAGGATATTTAAAATAGGAAGTGTGGAAAGGAACGGACCTCTTTGATGAAGTAGACCTACTGGACATGGCGTATATATGATGAACCAATGCCATGAAGTCAAAGGTACCCATAAGGGATGAATAAATTTTGACACCAATATTCTCTGTTGCCGGATGAGAATTGTCGATCACAGGGATCGATGGTCCAACAAATGCACTGAGGTTAGTGTACGCAAAGGACAACTAGTAGATCATCATGATCTTCCCATCATGCAAAAAACAAAGAGTACGAAAGATGGACGATATAATTGCAGTCATAGTGTAAGTTCAATTGCGTCCTAGTAACATGTTATAATCAAGGGGCACATCAACCACCTCGACATCCACCTCTAGCATATTCCCACCTAACTAGACTGGAAAGGCAGAAAGAATACCATGAGGGAGGAAAGAACGACCGTCAAAAGGAGTCGACATGGTTGGAGACTGAGAAAGGGTCAGAGAGTCGAGGGCTTTCCAACATACCAAGGAAATCACACATGTTGTAGCACCTTCATCAACAACAGTACGCTTGATGGTATACTTTGAGTAACCCACATGGATTTGGAATTCCACATGGTAAGGCAAGCGAGGCTTCACATCTGTGACGCCAAACTTGATAACTTTCGAGCCACAAGGATCTAGAGATCCTAACATAGATAGCAAGGCATTTTTCTATGAAGGACACGTCTGGAGTACCTCTATAGCCTACATCGCACAATGGATTTGACCCAGGTCCTCAATAATAGAGTAATTATGGGAATCTCTACCATTAGGATTGTGGGTAGAGCGCTTGAGTACTCCTTTCAGAATACGAGGCAGGAGCTCTGGTTTCTCTATTTGTAAGGGTGTCTCCGGAGGAGGTGGAGACTCTAGACCAGGTATAGTCTGTGGAGAACTGTAATAGCAAGAACGAGTGTCTACATTAATCTCATATTTAACCATATTGATGCATAAACAGTCATCATCTTGCGTCGGTGGGTTTTGACTCCCGCTCGACGCATTTTCGGCATTTGAGGAGCTCAAGGCCATGTGTTGGTTATGTGGAAAAGGATTAGTCAGCACAACGGGCGGTAGAGACAAAAGCCTCACAAATTTCACAAGTTTGGGGCATAAATGGGTAAGGTGGTCGTCTGTACAAAGCTTATGGGGAAACTTCACCTTTCGCCTTTCTTTATTGCCCTGACCAATATTATTATTTGTCTTCTGATTATTACCATTTTCCTTGGGTTTATTATTCTTCCCACCTTTATGATTATTATTATGGCCTTTATTTTTATTCCCTCCTAGTTTCTGGTTAGCATTCGGGCTGGTTGAAGATTCCACAGAATGTACATCTACTGACTAAGTGGGATTGGAGGACACATACGAAGCTGGTCGTCCTACAGACTGGTTTAGAGACAACTCTTTCAAATGGCATTTCACTAAGTCTACGGATTTCACATTGGCAGAGCCTACAACGGCATCAGCATGAGGCCCGAGCTTTTGCCTAGCATCATCGTTTGACCTCAGTTCGTCTGGAATAATCTCGTATAACATCCCAGACTAAGCATATATAAGATCAAATTGTTGGGCTTTAAAAATTGCTTCTTCCTTATATGTAACCCCGGATGTAGAAACATCCTTCGAAATATAAGGCAGGAGAGATTTAAGGAACTAATCTAGAATGAATTCTGGGGGTATGTAGGCCTTGATCAACTGCTTCCATCTACGCCAGTCTTGGATGTGATCCTAGATATGAGTGGCCTTGTCCTGAATTAAGGTGGACATAAGTTATATGCCGACATCGTAACGAATTGACAATTGGAAGTGGTTGAGGAAGACTAAAACCAAATAATTAAAAGTTTTGTATGCCCCCCTAGGTAACTCGATATACCATTTTGTGACAACCCCCATGAGGGTGCATTGAAACAATATTAACCAAATATAATCGTTGTTAAGGGAATTCTAAGAGCACCAAAGGTGAAAAGTGGTAACGTGATCACAAGGATCCTCAGTAGTTTTACCCTCGAATTTTGGAATATCTAAGGGATTCTTAGTGGGGATGGGAGGCCATGTCATATCATGAAACACAGGGTCGTTCATTAACTTAGACAAGTCTGGAAAATTAAGTGTGTCTAGAAAAGGGAGACGGGTTGTGGCATCTGGCCCCAAGCTCCCTGGAAAGATTGTTGTTGGAGAATTGCAGAACATCCAGGGTTCTGGTGAGCACCATGGCCCTATGTGGGATTGTAAGACCCTCCTCCTAACTAATTCATGAGAGGTTGGGTGGGCACATTATAGTAGGAATGTTCTGATGAGGGTTGTAAAAACTTCCCCCAACCAGAGTGGCTCCAGGTTGGGGGTTTCCCAAGGTATGAAACTGACCTCCTCTGGGTGTGAATCTAGAGGATAAAGGTGGATTCATCATGCCAAAAATATTGGTCAGAATCGGTACAGAGGAGGTGGGTGTAAAGGATGGACCGTGAGCAACAACTTGTCCGCCAAGTTGGTTACTCCATACAAGAGCATTAATATTAGACCCGAGGTGAAAAGGAGGAAGGACTTTGACTGTAGGAGTCATTTATGGGACATGAGCACCACCAAACAAGAAATGAGTATGTGAAGAAGCCATGCCCCCAAGTCCAATACTAGTATTCGGACTAGTCGTAGGGATGAAGGATGAAAATTGAGATGTGAAATTCAGTATACCATAAGAAAAAGGGCTAGAGGCCATAGGGATGGACTGAACATTGTAGCCCGGTGAATGACAAAGGGACCCAAAAGGTGTTGTGTCTATAGTTTGAGTATTCACTATAGGATGGATAGGTGTGATGATAGGAACCTCCGGCACTACAACCATAGTGGTTGAAGGTGTCGAAGGAGTATCATTAACTATAGTGGGTATGGGAGTTGAAGGACTCCCAGTATCTTTCTAACTCGATTCAGTACTCATCCTTTTATGATCACAAGTCTAGTAAGTGGAGGTGTGTGTACCACGTTTGATAAATTTACGCCTTTTATAAGGAAAATAATAAAAATGCGGTGGTAACTATAACAAGAAGTGAGGCCTGCGGGGAAGATGGTCTGGCTCCATGATGACTCAATACTTGTGATAAAAAAAAATCCTAAGGCCAACTAGTAATCATAGAGCACACCAAAATAATCAAACGACCAAAAAGGATAAAGTGGGTGAGAGGGGCCTCCCTCTCTTAAGTAGTCATGCCCCACCTAAGAGGGACCTAAGACTCCTCTGCTAATGGAGGTATCATAATCAATTATAAGGGCCCTCGTGGGATTAACAACGAGACAGTCAGATCCCCCTGGAGAGGTAATCCTCCATAACGTTTGTGTGTTGTCCGACCCTTATCTGACCCAGGGTACCTACAAAATAACCCCTACAAGTAACCTATGTGGTACCTAAGTTGAGCAACTAAAAAACCGCGATATAACCGATGCACAGGCGAACAATCATAAGTAAGGCCCACCATATGGGAAGGGTAACAAAGCCCGAAATCTCAAAATAACCGCCTCTCAGAGAGGTAAAGGTACTAGCAAGATCCCCATATACGAATAGATCCCTAGAAATATATTTGACGCTAATAAGGTATCGGGGGGATATCCATTCAACCAACATCATGCGACCTCGTGCTTAACTCTGGCGTAAGTGGAGCCTTGTGATATTACCAATTATACAATGGATTTCTCCACTCCCTTAGTCAGACACATATGTTGATTTAATAGCCTTGGAGAAGTTTACTCTCAAAATCCTATTCCAAGGCTCTAAATCCTAAGCTAGTTTGTGCACCCTAGAAAATAAAATCGTTACTAATTATAAGTGTTAATTTTAGTGGCCTTGCTTACTCAAAAAGGTGCAGTCGTGAAACTAATGATGTTATGACTCAACAAGTAAAATAAATGAATATGAATACAATGCAAAGTCCTAACTTCAATTTCCAATAAATGATATGCTTTTCAAAATGCAATTTTCAATTTAGTTCTGCAATTCTAAATAAGATGAAATCTTTCTTTACATGTACTAAGAACAATGATAAGGACCTAAAAATCAAATTCCATCAATGCAAAATTCCTAATACTTTTGTTTTTTCAATATAAAAGAATGAAAATGCAAGGACTGAACATCAACTTGATATAAAGACTCTACTGTATGTAAAAAAAGACAAACCAAGTAGGGCATCAAGAAGAAAACACCCAACCAAAGATGCAAGGAAAATCAAATGAAAAGGATGATGAGAAAGGCACCACCCAAAAATTCAACCAAAGAAAGGTTTCATATCATTCCACAGACACTTAATAGTCATAACAAAGATCCAAGAAGACTCAACAACCATCAAAACTTACCCAACAACCATCAAACCCAACAACCAAGCAACAAAGGGTTATGTATGCGACTGTTCAGGGGAAAAGTGTGTATATATGCCTCTTGTAGAAGGACAACTTGCGTATGTATGTGAATGTCAGGTAAAACCCCACGTATATGTGTTAAAACACAACCAAGCTAAGGAGAAATCTAAGAAACTCCAACTCAGAATGAAAAGAGGCTGTCAAGCAGTCAAACGACAAGAAACTCAATATAAACGAGAGAAATCTAAGGAGAAAAACAATCCAAACCCCAAAAATAAGATTCTATCCCCACTACGGTCGCCAATTCCGTTACAAGGAAAATCTCTCTATGGCTAGGGGTAAACCAAAACCGACAGAAACGACTGCAGAAATCAACTCTAATCTCAGGTATGTTATATAAAAAAATATGCTAGCAAGACAAGATAAAAGGCCTACCTTGTCCAAATGTTCGATGAAGTCCATCATTGAGCACTTGACTCAAAGAAATACACCTGGAACTTGTCCTCAACAACCAATAAACACAAGCATATGGTGATAATATATAATGTTAGCACATTCAATAGCATAATCCATCAATATTCATAACAAATATGCCCATGGAATAACAATTCAAATATTTGCAAGACATTAATTAGACAAGAAAAGAGTATTTATATTAAAATGTAATCAACAGAAGTGAATGAATTACAAACTTTTGTGCTGGCACAGTCCAGAACCGAGAAACTAAGTCCCTTCTAGTCGGGCCTCCACCACTTCAATCCTCCACCAAATAAAAACTCATATAAGAGAGACAATGAGGTTCTCAATCAAGTAGGGAACATCTTGGGGGATGAACAATGTGTTCAGACTTAAAAGGACAAAGGGATGCAAACTCAATATGAAGTGAATAATTTCTCCAGAGTAACTTTGCTCTCAAAGTTGAATTCTTCTCCTCTTTTCCATAGCTCGCATTTGGACCATTTATAGCCTTCAAGTGGAACTAAAGGGCTGATTCAGAACGTTTCCAATATATGTAAGGTCAAGGATCATGGATCGTGTGTCGTGACATGGAAACCCGACACCATTTTTTTAATTTTAAGCACAAAATCCAATGTACGTGAGATGTAGTGGTGCACCCTGCGTATATGCATGTTGTACAATATGTAGGGCATGTATATGTGGAAAAACAATGTTTTTTATCTCTGGGATTTGCAAAAAGGGACTTCAAGTCTGCATAAGGAAGTGGAAAAAGGCCTTCTGTGCAAGTTTTCATAGAGTGAGGAAAATATTGCTATAATAGACACTTTGAGAGCTATGAGAGTGCCTTGGGAAATATGACACTGGACAATCATGTGTAGAATCATCTTCAAGGGCCCATACATAAGAGAGAGGGTCAATGTGGGGTAAAATAGGTGTGGTAAACCATGGGTGTGACAACTATTACAAAGCGCAATCACATTTACATAGAAAATAAAATAAGTGAGTAGTTAGGGCTCTTGTAAATGATGTATCCTAGTAGATCCACCTAGAAATTCCCAAATACCTACTTAGGAAATAAATTACCAACTTGATGGGAGTTACCACCACCAATGGATAGTCATTCATAGCAATAAAACCAAACACCTTGAGAATGACGACAAAAATATCGTCCATATAAGGGGATTTGGGCTACCAACTAACCAACACTTGTACATCAATCATCCCCACATGGACAGATACAAATAAAACATCATACTTTGGGCTCGTCAAAGAGGTCAAATCACATGAAAAAATGAGGGGTACACTATAGAGAATATGTTGTGTAACAGTGATGATTTGGGATAGTTCACAGTAATAGATTCTATCTACACCTTTCTAATATTATATTCTCTTTCAATTGACTCACAATATTTTTGTAGTAGTGTTTGGTGTTCCCTTCATTCATATATATTGTGAACCTAAGTTCACTTTGTTGTACAACAAGGTCCTGGATTGATTTTTGCAACTTTTCTAATTTATATTCAACATTTTTATTTGAAGAAGGTGTAGTCCAATCATCCTATGTCTCGATTTTTTGTGATTTTTTCAAGGAATATTTTCAAGTATAATCTCATGCAATTTCAAAGGTTCCTTGATTTTCTGGAGGATTCCTACCACAAACCATTGAATTAACAACTCCTCATCAATCGTGTAAGGAATTTGGCTAAGCAAATATTTGAATACTTTATCATATTCTCTTATAGATATTGCTTGCATTTGTTTGTTTAATTTCTTTTATATTATGAGAAGACAAGTGTTTGATATATTGGGTCTTAATTTAAAACAATAACAAGTTACTCTATATTTTCACCTTTTTTCTTGTTTCAACTTCTATAAAGTTCATGAACCATGTGAGGGATATTTCTCTGAGCATCCCAACAAATTGTGTCACATGTTTTGTTTTTTCTTAAATGTCCATTGCATCTTAGTATTTTTATCATATAGAACAGTTCCTCTTAGGGTCCTCATCCCCCTCATACATAGGTGGGTGATGGTGCAACATATTGTATGTAGAGGAGGGTTTTGACTTCAGATGGTTTTTAATTGGTGGGGTCAATTGCATTGCTTGTTCATCTAGTGTCATCCACTTCTTATCAATACTTATACCAACTTTTTTTGTTTTGAATGGATGAGGTGTTTCATCTATTTGACAACATTGGTCTATATACTCAATAAATTCTCTTGTTTGCAGTCACATTTATTCATCTCCATTGTTGGTCAAAACTATGTGTTCTTATTTATATTCTAAATTTGGAGAGGACGTATAGTTAAGATATCCTTAATATGGGGGAGTACAATATTATCACCTTCAACACTTACCTAGTTTCCTTCATCCTAGGGTAATGGAATTCAAAGTATGTCAATGACTTTTCCTTCATCATATAGTTGATGCCACATGGAAGAGAGTTCATAATATACTTGTAGGAGATGTTAGAGGATTTCTCTAACCCTAGGACTTGCTTCACTTGAGTCCAGAGGTATAGGAAGAAAATGACTCAACTCATCGACATCCATGTTTCCAATATTGTTTGATAGTTGGAGGGTGCCAATTCCAACCTCCACCAATTGTAGTTCATCATCTAACTTAGGAACTGTTAGGGCTACTTCCATTTCCACATTTGGTTGGTCAACATAGATATTAGATTGATCCAACACTATAGTGACTTTCTTCTCCTGAAGACTCCTTCTACTAGATCGACAAGGTTCCATAGAATAAGATATCTCAGTTCTTCTCTTTTTTATTTTGTCCCATTAAATATTTTGAATATTGACCATTGGCTTATGGAAATGCATTCTCCTTGTGGTCATTTTATTTTTTTCTTCATCCAATGTATATTCCCTTTGTTTCACGGTTGATATCCTCAATCTTTTTGGAATATTGATAATTTCCTATTCGATGTACATCATCTACGATTTTTAATCCATTTCAAGAATATCTTGAAAAATTACCCCCCATCATTGACCTGATTCTTAATTGTGGTCGACGATGGAAACACAAACAACCATGATCATGTTTGTAGAAAATATTCCCACACTTCTTGGTTATTCTTACAGTGAGCATTCAAAAATTGGTACCACTCTTATTTTCTTCTTTTCCAATTGGAATTGATTGGAATTCTCATAGGAGGTATAGGATCAACAATGTGACCAACACCTTTATTGATGAAAAATTCATGCAAGAATTTTGGTGCTATACAAAGAAATCTGTCACATTGATTGTTGTAAAACATTCTCTTAACATTGTCAGGAGACGTGAGTTCTTATACTTCTTGTTCCTCATGGTGGTCATATACAATTTTCTCTACCCACTTGCATAAGTTTGTTCAACCTCCATTGATTCATTTGGATATCAAATATTCATCTTTTGTAATATTATTCTTGTGTGGCTCGATCAATATATTTCTTGATTTCTTTCAAAATTGATTTTAGAATTTTTTTGTGCATTTTAGTGAAAAATTTTTCTCTTGATTGTGACAGAGTCATCAATTCCTTCCATCATAGTTTTTCAAATAGTTTCCCAATTTCCTCTACCACCACTCTAAAATATCCTCTAAATTCAACATCCATGAATGTGTGTAACTATCGTATAGTCCCAGTTCATGTACTATCAATAATAGACCAATGTTGCAATCTAATTGATTACACAAGGAAGTTAACAGTAGGGCACATACACAACATAATATACAAAAATAAATATACAATAATATACAAGCATGCACATAGAGAAGGAGATAGAGGAAAAAAATAGTAGTGGAACCAATAATAGGTATTCTTTTATTATATCAAATTAAGCACCACATTTTCTTCCTTGTTACATCCATGATCACATTTATCATCTATAAATTGTTTTAGTTGGAAGGTAATTACAATTGTTCTTAACTACTCTGGTTGGTCGGCCGACTTTAATACATAGTAAACTTCTTACCATAGTTGAATGACAATTTATAATGGTCGAATGCCAGGCCTAGTTGACTAGTTGACTAGGCCCTCCAGCAAGTGGCTTCCATCTATGAATTCTTTTATTTCACATCACTTGTCAGACATGGTGGATGAAAAAAGAAGGGTTCTATAGATTGGATCATCATACAATTTCTCATCTATCTTGGTACTTCCTCGCTGGAAAAATTGGAGGAATTGACTTGCAATGCCATTTTAGTGGCATGTCTCGGTTTAGAAAATTGGGTTCTAAAACATTTCAAATCCATTTTTAGGAATCAAATGGATTTTTTTGGTGTTAGCGGTTTTGAAACTTATCCACACACCCTAGTGTTATACACATTGAGACCTTTCCAATGGTGCAAGCATCACCTTAATCAAAGCTCGTATGCGAAAGTTATGCCTCTCGCAAGTTGACCTACCTTCTAGACCACCATGGTATGAGTGGATGCTATGTTAGCCCCTATTACTCAAATGTGTGGACTTTTAAGAATATTATAGAAGGTCCAAACCTTATCACTAATTGAGGGTTGAGGAAGTAAAAAGCCTAACCCTAAATGGCTATTGGGTTATGATAAATATTGGGCCACTTGGAGAAGGGGTTCCATTCTTTACCATTGTACTTGTTCCATAGTTGACCAGAGCATTTACGAGTGTTACTTTGAGAGAATAATGTAGGATAAAAAAGTTTTATAGTGTCCATACAAGCCATAGATTCAAATACAACTTCACAATGAGTACCTCTTTCTTTGTATATGCATTTTCATAACTGAAGAAAAAAAGAGAAAATCATATAGGCCTCACCTTCTAGCTGGGTTTTCTCCCGTATGGGGTTTCTCATTATATATTTTCTGTTCATTTGTGTGTGGATGGTGTATTCTTTTGCTCATTTGTTTCATTTTCATATTCAATTATTTTCATAAATTTGAGCAATAAGCTAGTAATAACTAATCTAGGATATAAGGAAATAAGTTGCACAATCTAAGATTTCATAATAGTATAAGATCTATTATGACAAAATATTCTAGTGGAATATCCACGATTGTTTACAAATCAAAGGGATTTCCCCTTGACACCTATTGAAAATAGAGAAGAGGTTGGGAAATTTGAGTTATAACCTTTCTTAGTATAGACTAGGATTATATCTATAGGCTGAGATCTAATTCTCTTCGAAGGGGGCATTGCAATTCTCTTATGATAAACCTTATATCTATTGTATGTCAGAATCATGCTTTGCACAGACCCTTGGAGGTGGGATAAGACTAAGGGTAAAGCCTTGGTGATATATATCCAAGTGAGGAAAGATTGAAATTTGACACCACCTACATACCCACTTGATTATGTGAGTCTTTTCCTTAATCCCTTGAAGCTTCCAGTAGAATTCATGGAAACTCCCATCTTGTCAATGATACCAAGGATGATACTTGACTCAGGCAACCTAGATTTATTTTTGCTAGATGAATGTAGCCCTATCCCTTCACACCATATCCTCCTTCGTTTCTCTATTCTCATTTTAAATTTTGGTTGCTACATGTTTTCCATCTGTCTAATGGGTTGTCCAAATCCCATACCCTCTACAATGGAATCGTCAATAGATTGCTTCCCTTATCACCCAATCTAAGGGTGGTCCCTTTTTATTTTTCACTATGGTCAAAATTTGGAAAAATGATCATGAAACACATTATTTTAAGGGTATAAATTTGATTAAGAGAAGTGCACAATAGTAGGAAACTATGAGCCAATCATATTTCAATAATGGAAGGGTGTTGGACCACCAAAGTTGAGTAGGGAAGTGTGAACCAATAATGTTTTAGGCATAGTAGTGAAAAAATCAATATTTATTAGTTTTAGAAGAATTTCAACATAAAAAATGTCCCATAAATTAAAAAAAAAAAAAAAAAAAANTCCCATAAATTAAAAAAAAAAAAAAAATAGATTATGTAGGTTTTCACAATTCCTCATAGTGTTGTTTTAGATTTCTGGATAATTAACTATGTATAAAGTTTTACATTTTGAGTGGACACTCCACCCATCATCGGGACTATTGAAGGAATGATATATTTGAAAAGAGTGTTGAGGGAAGGGGTATTTATAAGATATAAAGAATTAAACATTGTAATTATTAAATATAAAGAATTAAACATTGTAATTATTAAATATAAAAAGGTATAAATGATTTAATAGAGTTAAGGGAATTACAATATAAAAGATTTAATAGCCTTAAGGGAAATAAATTGATGACATGATTAAATTAATGATACTAGAAGAATAAAAAGGTAATTAATTATTGATAATTAATAATTTAACAATTAATTAATTAGTTGTTAAGAAAGGGATAAAGAGCTAAATTACATAATATAAGGATTAATTTTTAAGTATGTAAGTTTCCACACTACTACATAATGTTAGAGATATTTCAAAACTTCCAATATATAGAGTGGACACTCCACCCATCATCCACACACAAGTTTGATCTAGAAATATCTCTAACATTAATTTTTTTATTTTTAATTATTTTAATAAATTTTTCTTATCAATTGAAATTTATATTTAAAATTTAAAAAAAAATTATACTACCTATTTTATAATTTATAAAAAATACAATTAAAAAGAAATTAGCAAGCAATAAACTAAAAAAAAAAATAATATTACTTTTCAAATTAGCAATTTCCGTAAGACCAATCCAACCTACTCATATATGATTTCAAAAATGGAATCCATAATTTCATATAACTTCTAAATTTTAGTAAGACCAATCTCGTTTACTCATACTCTTCTAATTTCAAAAATGGTGTTGGGTTACAATATCATGGTCTAGTTAAGATAATCTAGTCAAGGGTTACAATATCATGGTCTAGTTAAGATAATCTAGTCAATCATTGATGAGTTTAAGATTGGTCGTTTAGGAACCCATAACACTTGCCCATGGTATTACATATGATGAATTCTATTTAATGGCTTAAGATATTCCTTTATAATATGTCTCTTGGAATAGGCCTCAATGGTTGGCATAATGGCTCATATTGACTTAGGTGGCTAATATAGTGTTGGAGTGCATAGAATCTGTAATGTATTGTAACCATTTGGTTACTAAATATATTTTCATTTGTATCAGATTTTGATCACCTCATATCCAAGGTGTTAGGGACAAGGTTGTTTAATTTAATATTGGTAAATGGAAAGTGATTTTGAAGCATGTAACTTTGGCGTAAAACATACATAGAAAAATGTGGATATGTAACCAAATTTTCAGATTTATTAAATCTACAACATATACCTAGACTTACATGATAAAGTGTGAATTTGTCAAATCTAATAATAAAAATGGTAGAATTTTTGTAAAGAAGTTTGGACCTGCATGGATCCATCGGTGTTTCAAATTTGTTGCATATGATGGTGAAGAATCATGGAGATACACCTAAGCTCTATTCTAGATTTGATGGGATATATCATATATGTTATTTAATGTTGCAAATCTAGTGTTAGGATGCCTAGACCTAGTGTAGATCTAATTAGATTTGCGAGATCTGTTGAAATCAAACCTACTATTGGGTGAAGGTTGCTGTGGCATGGAAAGTTGCCTTGTGTTGTTGGGCCCTCGCGACATGGAAAATGACATTTCACTATGGAGAAAGCCACGCCACTAAGGGTTGTACATCTTGGGTATGAATAGATTGTTTCTTTCTCAAAGAAGGAATCGTAGATCTATAATCATTTATCTAATTGAG
>JASDQU010014780.1:231519-244473 GCA_032191745.1 Picea mariana | reverse complement strand
TTTTCAATACTTCCATGATCTCCCCTTTTAAACCATCCATCTTAGTATCCAACATAGATTCCATTGAATCCATCTTCTTTTGTAGTTCATTTATGTCCCTACTCATTTCTTCACCTTCATCAAGAGTCCAAGTAGGATTTTCTGGAGGCTTATTTGGTGTAGAAGTTCCCTTTTTTGGTGGCATGTTGGCCAAGTATCACTTTTGAACCTTGATTTTGAGGTGGTTCTTCTAGACAATATTTATTCTGTTGTATCTCCCAAATTTTGGCCCTTTTGGGTATGAAACTTTCTTTTATGTAGTTCTCTAATATTTCTTCTCCGCAATGCCACAGGTCTGATCAAAATTGGATGTGCCAAGTGGAATTTACGGTAAATTCCCCACAACTTGCCGATTTTTGGCCTTTCCAGAAGATCTCACTTGTATAGCATTCCCCGCACAAAATAATTGATATAAAATTATGAAACTCACACAAAACATACTACTGAATGTCCACGATCCAATGAAACCAGTCTCAATCAATTTGGATACTCTAGGAAGAAGTTATGATTATTTTACCTGGAACACCTTCTTGAGACTAGTCAATAAGACTAGTCAGATACCCTCTCTTACACAGGGTGTATATACAAATTTAAGATGACCCAGAAGATGAAATTTTTACCACAGATACCTTACTAATTTATGTAAACATCCTCCAGATTTCAGGGTCTGAAACGTTACAAAAAAGTTTTTATAGCGAAAATTCTGCAATGACTCAGTTCAGGATGATTCCAGAACCCTATCTTGTACAGGTTGTATCTCCTAAAGTATAAGGCCTCATGATCTGAATTTTGAACCCAACGTACCTTGATCCATCTACTAAATATCCTCCAAGCCGTTCCTTCTGAAACATTGTAGAAAAAAAGTTATAGCAAAAAGTCCAAGGTATCTAAGATGTAGCAGCGAAACCCCAAGACCTTGAGCTTTGATACCATATGTTAAGAACCAAAAATCAATATAGCATAGAAAAACCTCAGAAAAAGTACTGAACACCTTGAAAAAGAGATAATTTCAGATAATAAGCCTCTTTGAGGGGGCAACCTCCTTTTACCCCACTTAAATGTTCAACTACCATATGATTCAAAATGAAAATGTCTCCTTGGTATATATAGGAGACTAGGAGGTATAATTACAACTAATGGCCTAAAGCCGACATAAATAAAATAACAATACTAATATAATATGCCCCAATTAAGGGGTAATGAGCCAATATTAGGGCTTAACACTCTCGGGTGTTTGTTGGGCAAGGACTTGAAAACTATTTCTTGTAGACAAATCTTTGGATTTAGCTATAGTGTGGGGTTTCCGGGTGTTTCTACTTCGGGTGGGGATTGTGCAGAATCCTTCTTCATCCGGTAGTGTTGCGTGTTTTGGAGCTGTATTTTTCTTGTTTTGAGGGTAGTCTCTGAAGAGGTGCCCATGTTCGTGGCATTTGTGGAAGCTAAAAGGCGCATGCTCATAGTCCAGGGTTTGGATCCATTGCATATCTTCGTGTGCAAGACAAATATAGTCTGGTAGGTCTTTGGCAATGTGCATGTAGACACAGATCATGGTGTAGGAAGTGGATTTGTTGGTTTTAGTTTGCTCTATTATTTTGACAAAGTTGCCCAAAGTTACCAATGTCTTTGAGGGTTTCATCATCCTAGTAGTCTCAGGGTAGCGAGTAGAGCTTGATCCACATGGGCGCCCTGGTGAAGTCTTATTTGTTTGGATTGAAGCGTTCTGTCAAGTTCCGAAGGTATAATCCTGTCGAGTTGAAGAAGTAGGGGCCTCCTTCTAGTATTTGATCTCTGTCATCCAGCCACGTGAAGATGATGGTGAAGAATCCTTTTGAGCCTAGTTGGATGTCAAAGTGGGATTTGGGTTTCCATTTTGTCACGATCCAGTTGAGAAGTGCCTGTTCTGTCGGCTAGATCCCGATGAATTTTCCAATGAGCGCATAAGTTCTCATGTGTTCTATTTTGGCATTGATGCGAGCTGGTGGAAGGTCGATCCTTTGTCAGTTCTATGATTTAGGTATGTAAGTGTTGGTTTTGATGGATTCTAGGGTGGGAAGGGTCGTGGATGGCTTCGTAGGTGCCGAACAGTCAATTGTAGTGGGATTGGGCTGGTTTTCTTGGACGAGTTCTTGGGCAGGAAGAATTTTTGAGGCTTAGCTCAGAGAGATCCTTGGAGGGTTGTTTAAGACTTCTTTGTAGAAAAGGGAGGAGCTCGCGGCTCCTCCCTTGGGGGTGGCCGTGAGGGTCTAGAACTAGAGGCTAGCGGTAGAGGTGACCTGGTCGAAGGTGAGGGCGAGCAAGGGAAAACACAGAGTTAGGGTTCAGGAATTAGCAAGATAGGAGGAGCCAGAACCAACCTCCCATCGAGATTTGGAAGCATAACATTCATCTTTTTACAATTATTATGTTATATGATAATATATATATAATTTTTATAAAAAATCTATAAACTAGATTTGAACTTATAATCTTGTATTTATAATCTTATTTTACAACATTTCCTTATAGCATTATTATTTTATTTTTTTCCATCTATCATCATATAAATAAACAATTTTACATTTATACAAAGTATTTAAACATATTTTTTAAACATTTACATCTATTTACATCTATACAAAGTACTCGAACCCCTGCCTGCTTGAACAACACCTTTCTGCCCTGCCTGAGTAAGACACAGGTCCTCCCCCTCCTTCCCTCCCTACCAGAGTTAGTATGGATGTATCAGTCTATCAACCTTAGTATGGATTGGCTTTATAAATCTCCATACAAAGTATAGAAACAAATTTGTTTATTTTCAAACATTTACATTTATAGAATTAAAGTTGCTACCTGAATTTCTAAATATGGCATATCACTGTTCTCATGGTCTTTTTAAATTGTTGCAACCATATCCAAGATCATGTTTATATTAATATTTTCAATAATAAAAAGGGATTGAAAACATCATCAAAGTCATACCTTGTTTGGTGTTTTCTTTTCAGGCACAAGGTTTGATGGTGTTAGGTTTTCAGGCATCCCCTTGGGTAATGTTATTTTTTCATGGTGTTGCCTTTTAGAGGAATCCATTTGTTGTTCTGTTTTGAATAACATTTTTAGATTTTGTTTTTGCCTTTTCATACACACTATTTGGTTTCATATTTTCATTTTCATGCACATAACATAGCTAGAGGTTAGAGGTTAAATTTAAAGGAAATGGTTTATTTCAAATTGAAGGATTAACTTCATTGTAACTCTTCTACATTAATATTTTTATACATTGACATAAAATTGTCTTTTAAATGCATTACTTAAACTATTGGAGATTATAAAATTGAATAAAGTATCATAATCATCTCACTTGTTATACTTAATGAAAAAAGTTCATTTTATACTTAATGAAAAAAGTTCATTTCTGTTCAAGTTTTATTGGTTTCATTTATAATTTTATTTAAAAATGAAAAATAATTTTTAATTAAATGTGCAATTTTTTTTTTTTAAGTTTTATTTAATAAAAAAAATATAATGAAATTTATTTAAATTTAATTTTTTACATATCATTAAAAAAAATTAATAATGAAATGAATTTATTTCCCAATACAATAATAAATGTATACTTTAATAAAAAAACATTAAAAATAATAATAATTACTAGTATGTCTATGTTAATAATTAATATTAAAATAAATGAAAAAAATTAATAACCCATGTTTTAATAGTAACATAAAAAGCAAATATACATTTCCATATTACTATTAAAGTATATATTTACCATTTAAAAAAAAAATTAAGAAATATTAACTTATAAGAAATAATTTACATCACATATATACTTATTATTTAAAAAATTTTTATTTTATTTTTTATAATTTGAGTAATAATGATTCATAAGAAAAAAAAATTAACATCATATCAAAAAGTATCTTGAATCATGATGTATCCTACTACTTCAATATAAATATAAAATATTACAATGAAAATATAAAATAATACATTAATATAAATATATGTTAAATGAAATGAAAAATAATTACATGATGTGTCGTACAACTTCAATATAAATATAAAATATTACAATGAAAATATAAAATAATACATTAATATAAATATAAACAAGAAGATATATTTGTTAAGTGAAATGAAAAATAATTACACTGTACAAACTTTTATTTATAACTCAAAATATTCTCCAATAAACCTAGACCAGAAGTAGATGTATCACCAAATGAGTACTGTGGAAAAATTATATTCTGCGGCAAATTTGGATGAATCCCTCTCTGCACAATATTTAGACGAATCCCTCTTTGCACAATGGGTACCGTGAAGGTTCAGACGGATCTGAAGAACGAGTACCTTTCCTTGGATTCATTCAACTCATTCTAAATTATAATCTTGTATTTATAATTTTATTTCGTGAAAATTCTCTGTCATTGTTATCTTATTTTTTACCTATCTATTATTATATAAACAAACAACTTTACATATATATAAACAAATAACTTTACATATATACAAAGGTAGTAGTCTAAAAGTTTTATTTTTTTGGTTGTTTTATTGTAATTTTTCTGTTTGATTTTGCTTGAAATTTGGTGATGAATGGTTGGATCTGCAGATTTAAGTGGCTAAATTTGTATAATCCTAGTGTCCTTGGGTTTTTCAGCACGCTGAATTCATTTATACATTCAGAAAGACAATTTAAACAACAAAAAATAGAGATTTTGTCCAAATTTACATCATCAAATTCAGACCAATTCCTATCAGAAAACCCAAAACATTTACATCGATACAAAATATACAAACAAATTTATTTATTTTTAAACATTTACATTTATAAAATTACAGGTACTGCTGCCCTAATTTAAATAAATTATATCAAACATTTATCTAACATCATCTTTATATTAATTTTTTCAATAACAAAAAAGATTATATCAACATATCATTTGTTTATCCAACATCATCTTTATATTAATTTTTTCAATAATAAAAGAGATTATATCAAAATATCATTTGCTTAAAAATGGAAAAAGTCAATAATAAAAGGATTATATTAAAATATCAGACATTTAAAAATGGGAAAAGGAAAATGTCATTAAAGTCGAGAAAATTCATGAAAAGTTGAGAAGATACTACTTTCAAGAAAATTCAGGAAAAGTTGACGAAAAGTTGAGAAGATACTACTTCAAGGACTCTACTTAAGTGTTTAGCTCTCTATTTTTCTGACACAGTAATCTTATTTCACTAGCAATCGAATCAAGTTTTGTTTGCAGCTCTGCAACTTTTCTTTTCAAATTTCCGTTTTCAGAAACCCACAAATATTTGTCTTCAAGTATTTCCTGTGTCCTTGCCTTGGATTTATTCAACTGAATTGCATTTCAATGTTTTCTACTCTAGATTGAACTAAGAGCCTCTCGTTTTCCAGAGATAATTTTTTTCTTATATGCAGCCAATGAAGACAACCACTTGTCCTTGTCTGTGTTCCATTCTTTCTCTGCCATTTGGTTGCCTTTAGCGATCTGCTCAGACTCCTGTCTTGCTACTACAATCTGTGACGAAAGCTAATCTTTCTCCGATTTCCAACCTTTATGTGTTGCCTCTAATTCTGCAGATATCACCTGAATTTCACATTTCAACGGCAAAACAGTGGATTCTAGAATTCTTTTATCAGAAACCACCACTCTGCAGTCTTCTTCTTTCTCCCGAATTTCCTTTTTGAACCTTTCCTCAGCGCACTGCAATTGTTTAGAAATGGAAGCCCTATATTCCTGACCATTCCTTTGACATTGTCCCAACTTCCTTCTCAACTTCCTTCAAGTCGTCATTCAATTGGTCCCTGACTTTCACTTGTTTTGTAAGTTCCCTATGGAGATTGTCCATCTTGGACTGTCAAGATTGTGAATGTGTGATTCCATTTGAGTGAGCTTTTGTAAGAAACAAGCCTTTACTTGTTGTGAGTTGTTGATATCTTTAATAAGTAATTGATTAATCTCCCACAACCTGGATATTTTTTCTTCTTTGCCCGTGCCCATGCTCACCTAAGAGATGGAGATTTTATGGAATACATTTTCTAACAATGTAACTGTTTTCCATAAATTATGGTGGGCAGTAATTTCTACTAAAATGTCTAATTACTTAAATATGAGGAATTTACTGCACATTTGCTATTTATAAGAAAGAAAATTTAATTTAATTTTAAATTTAATTTTCAAAGAGAAATGTCTCTTTGGATCAATTTAGTATTACTATAAAAGACACAACAATAGACACACATATTTTCTAAGTAGTTGAAATTTTCTGAGTGTAATTACTTAGTGACGTTCTAGAGTTTACTAAAGTAATATTGTTGGAAGTAATTACCATTTGCGGAAAATTGTTCTTGTCTAACTTAACACTAGAAAATCGACATGGTTATCCATATGACATCGAGTATATGAGGGATGTGTGTTGATCATAGTAGAAGATGCATCATTTCAAGGGTTAGTGTATATAGTTTTGCACAAGATAAATTGATCTCCTCTAGGAGATGTTTTTTGTTGTTCGTGTTTCTTGTTCTGGGAAGGTCACATGTAATAGCTCTAAGAAGGATCCATAATAATAGTCATAGGAAGCAACATGAAGCAAGACTATCCAGACATAGAGTTGTGCACATCCATGTAATGAAGAAGAAAAGGAGTTCAACACATGCAGAGGGAGAAGATGACTCCAAGGACTATATAGCCTCATGGGGAGTGATGGCTTCAGATGTTTTCTGTGGGAAACTTGATAGTCTCATGATGACATGTTGTAGCTATTAGAGAGCTACCCACCGATCCTGGATGCATACTGTGAAGTCACTATGGATTTCTTGTGATGTATAGATTTGTGTGACCGATAGTCAATGATCATGAGCCTGTGTGGATAGTGACAATGTTAGAGTTTGTGCCATATATAATACTTTCCTCATTAAGAGGGAGTGTTGATTTTTTATGTAATTTCATAAGTTATTCTTAAGCATAAGAGAAAAATTGGCTGTTGAGTTTGAGATGAAAGATCTCGGGATGATGCATTACTTTTTGGGTCCTGAGGTATGGCAGAGACAAGATGAGATCTTTCTGAATCAAGGGAAGTATATAGTAGAAATACTAAAGAGGTTCCATATTTTGGATTGCAAGGCAATGACTACACCTATGGTATCAAATATGAAGTTGTTGCAAGATATGACTTTAAAGAATGTGGATGTTACTTTATATAGGGAGATGGTAGGTTCGTTGATGAACTTGACGAACACAAGAACAGATATATGTTTTTTTGTGAACACCTTGAGTCACAATATGGAGTAGCCCAAGTAGGTGCATTTGGTTGCAACAAAACATGTGATGAGGTACCTTAAGGGTACATTGGATTATGGTCTCAGGTATGTGACAGACCATGAGTTCGATTTATATGGATAATCAGATTATGATTGGGATGACTGTATTTCTAATCAAAAGAGTACTTTGACATATTGATTAAGTCTAGGCTCCAATATGATATCATGGAGCAACATGAATTAGTTGTGTGTAGCATTCAGTACGACTGAGGTAGAGTATGTTGCAACATGTGCAACAAGTCGCGAAGCAGTGTGGCTTCGGAAATTGCTGAATATTGAAATGAATTTGGCTTGTAGGTAAGACATACAAGAAGAGGATGATGAGAATTGTTATGGAGGAAAAGTGATGAAGTTAGCAAGTTGAAGATCCAGTTGATATTCAATTCTCTAGAGGGAGCCACAAATCAGTTCCAGAGGGAGTTGATATTCAATGTGTGGCGCTCAGTACGACTAAACATGAGTATGTGGAAACATGTGCAGAAAGTCTTGAAGTTGTGTGGCTTCGGAAATTGCATACTATTGGACTAAATTTGACTTGTAGGTAATACCTACATGAAGAGGATGACGAGACTTGTTTTGGAGGACAGTTGATGAAGTCAACAAGTTGAAGATTCAGTTAATATTCAGTGCTTGAGAGGGATTTGGATGGTCAGTTCCAGAGGGAGTTGGGTACTATAGTAAGGAGTAAGAGGCTCCGTCAGATGTAGGAAGAAGTCATGTATGGTGCTCAGTACGAATGAAGTTGAGTATTTGACAGCATGTGCAGTAGCAGTGTGGCTTCGAGAATTGTTCTCTGAGTTATTTGGTCTTGGAATGGAGGTGACTTGAATTTGGTGTGACAACCAGAGTTGCATGAAGTCGTCATAGAACCACGTGGTCTATGACAGGTCGAAGCATATCGAGATCATATATTAATATATTATGGATATGGTGCAAAAGGAAGCAGTGAAGCTCCAGTTTCGTGACTATAGAGGATCAATTTGTGGATGTGTTTACTAAGTCGTTGTCTATGATGAAGTTTGAGTACTTTAGGGAAAATCTTGGCATGGTCCCTCTTCATAGGGAGTGTTCTCATCCAACATGAAAAAGGGTTGGCACTGAGACATGTGGAACTCATCCAACATGAAAAAGGGCTAACATTGAGTGTTCTCATCCAACATGAAAAAAGGATGGCATTGAGACATGTGGAACTCATTTAGCATGAAAAAGGGTTGGCCCTGAGTGTTTTCATCCAACATGAAAAAGGGTTGGCACTACAACATGTAGAACTCATTCAGCATGAAAAAGGGCTGGAACCAAGTGTTCTCATCCAACATGAAAAAGGGTTGGCACTGAGACAGGTGTAACTAATCCAACATGAAAAAGGATTGGCATTGAGACAAGTGGATCTCATCCAGCATGAAAAAGGGTTGGCACTGAGACAGGTGGATCTCATCCAAAATGAAAAAGGGCTCGCACTAAGACCGAGGTTGCACATGATCAGGTACTGATGCATTGCAGGGTAGTGGATGTCTTGGGGAGATGTTGTAGTTATTTGAGAACTACCCATAGGCCTTAGATGCATTGGCTATGAAGTCACAAGGGTGCACTTGATGAGGTACAAATGCATTGTGAGGTAATGGATTTCATGGTGGCATGTTGAATTTATTTGAGAGCTACCCATAGGTAATATTCAGAGGTAATCTTGGCATAATGAAGAATGTCTCCCTCATTGAGAGAGAGTGTTGATGTTTAGGTAGCATCGGAAAGACATTCTACTAGATTAATAATTAATAATATGATTATTAATTATTAAACAATATTATTATTTATAGTATTATTAATGTAATAATATATTTATAATATAAATTATAAATATATTTATTACCCAAGGGACGCATCTCTTCGTGGATGGTCACCATACGTTCTTTATATATAGAACACTCATCATTGTAATAAGATATTCATTCACATATATATATCATCTCTTATGAAAATTCAACAGGATTGACGTGTCATGACACATCAACCCTCCAATGTGGCACATCCCAACCAATAGACGATGAGCACATGACACATATGACAATAGTCTTGGAGGATATTTCATACCTCACTAGACACAGGGATTCAATGGATCCCCACATAGACACAACTAAGGGTCGTCTTGGTTTCTAGTTATCCGGTGGTCTGATCCCTAGGTCCATACCCAATCGAAAACACACACCCACTGGAACACACCTCACCCCACCAGGAATCGAGACCCTGGGCTTTGCCAAGACTCTTGTAGCCATGTCTCAATTCATCCAATGGTCTGATTCTCTGGTGAAAAAAATTCCCTCTTGAGATCATTCCAAGAGATCAACATCCAATATATCTTTCCCTCCCAGATTCAACAACTGGGATCTATCCCTGAGTTCAAAGGCACATAAGGCCCATGGGTCCATTCCTTGGTTCGTCCTTTCAGATTTTGACACATGTCAAATTTATATAGGTTGAAATGAATGACATGTGGCTCATCTATGTCATCATGACGTTACCAACACATTCCCTTTAGGTTCCCCCACAGTAAAGGAGATGGGTCGGAATCCTTCCTAGAACTTTTCCCAATCGGGCACCGAGAAATCGGGGAGTAAGTAAAGGATAAGTTATTGGGAGCTCCAGTGGCCTAAAGATCCGATTACTCCACTTTTCATCCGATGACCGAGATTTCTCCATCCTTAGATATGACAATTAAGGTTTAAGGGTGCCAAACCAAAGGATTATTTTTGGTAGGGCCCACACTTGACTTGCATGAATACAAGGCCAACAAGTGTCGTCATCTTTGGCATTTTGGCCATTATCTTGGTGTGATATGTCATAACGACATCATTCTCTCTCTCTCTCTCTCTCTCTTTCTCTCTCTCTTACAAGAGAAAAAGGCGAGGTGGAACCTTGTGTTGGAACCTCATCCCACCGAGGTCGGGATTCAACAAGGCCTTTGACGTAGATCCTACAGTGCACTAATTATCTAGTGACTTGATTAATCGGGGATCTACCTTTAGTTCCTAGATATTTGGTGAGGACCAAACATCTAAGGTTCATCCTCCCCTCTGATCCGATGATTGTGTTCTCACTCTGGGTTTCAATAGGCATTTAAATGGGTAAAGATTGTCTCTGGACTTAACAGTCCCACAGTTTTTCACTGATTCTTCCTATAATGGTTTTCAACTTTGTTCCCACATTTTTTAACTCCTTTTATTAAGTAATAAATATTCTACCAAGAACCCCTAAATAAAGGTTTCCATATCCTGCAAACTTTCCATGTACTGAAGAGGGAAATTACAAGTTTTTTGGCCTTCTCTGGCCTCCCATTCACAAGAATTACGTTTAATTTCATTTACCAATTAAAAGAAAATTGAATCATTCCATTCAACTCATATTTAGCATATATTTATCACATCAAGCCATTCTAGAAAGAAGATACAATTTATCATCATTCAATGGGTATTTCAAGTCAAATACTTATTTGTTCAATATTATTTCCAACTAGCCATTATATTAAAATATCATAAAACACCAATAATAAAATGGGATTATATTAAAATATCATACATTTAAAAATGGGAAAAAGAAAATGTCATTAAAGTCAAGAAAATTCATGAAAAGTTGAAAAGATACCACTTTCAAGAAAATTCAGGAATAGTTGACGAAAAGTTGGGAAGATACTACTTCAAGGACTTTACTTAAGTGCTTAGCTCTCTATTTTTTCTGACACAGTAATCCTATTTCACTAGCAATCGAATCAAGTTTTGTTTGCAGCTCTGCAACTTTTCTTTCCAAATTTCCATTTTTAGAAACCCACAAATATTTGTCTTCAAGTAATTCCTGTGTCCTTGCCTTGGATTTATTCAACTTGATTGCCAATGAATACAACCACTTGTCCTTGTCTGTGTTCCATTCTTTCTCTGCCATTTGGTTGTGTTTAGTGATCTGCTCAGACTCCTGTCTTGCTACTACAATCTGTGACGAAAGCTCACCTTTCTCCAATTTCCAACCTTTATGTGCTACCTCTAATTCTGCAGATATCACTTGAATTTCACATTTTAACGACAAAACAATAGATTCTAGAATTCTTTTATCAGAAACCACCATCGCTCTGTAGTCTTCTTCTTTCTCACAAATTTCCTTTTTGAACCTTTCCTCAGTGTACTGCAATTGTTTAGAAATGGCAACGCTATATTCCTCACCATTCCTTTGACATTGTCCCAACTTCCTTCTCAACGTCCTTCAAGTCATCATTCAATTGGTCCCAGACTTTCACTTGTTCTGTAAGTTCCCTATGCAGATTGTCCATCTTGGACTGAAATTTTCCGTCAAGATTGTGAATGTGTGATTCCATTTGAGTAAGCTTTTGTAAGAAACAAGCCTTTGTTGTGAGCTCTTGATATTTTTAATAAGTAATTGATTAAGCTCCCACAACCTGGATATTTTTTCTTCTTTGCCAGTGCCCATGCTCGCCTTCACTTTCATAGATGAGAGATGGAGATTTTATGGGATACATTTTCTAACAATGTGATTGTTTTCCATAAATTATGGTGGGCAATGATTTCTACTAAAAATGTTTAATTATCTAAATATGAGGAATGTACTGTATATTTACTATTTATAAGAAAGAAATTTTAATTTAATTTTCAAAGAGACATGTCTCTTTGGATCAATTTAATATTACTATAAAAGACACAACAATAGACACAGATATTTTTTCTCTCTCACATGTGGGAAGTGATCTAAGGAAGAGACAAAAGTTTCTAAGTAGTTCAAATTTTCTCACTGTAATTACTTAGTGATGTTCTAGAGTTTACTAAAGTAATGTCGTTGGAAGTAATTACCACTTGCGGAAAATTGTTCTTGTTTAATTTAACACTAGAGAATCGACATGGTTATCCATATGACATTGAGTATATGATGGATGTGTGTTGGTCATAGTAGAAGATGTATCATTTCGAGGGTCACTGTATATAGTTTTGCACAAGATAAATTGATCTCCTCTAGGAGATGTTTTTTGTTGTTCTTGTTTCTTGTTCTAGGAAGGTCACATGTAATAGCTCTAAGAAGGATCCATAATGATAGTTGCAGAAAGAAACATGAAGTATTACTATCCAGACATAGAGTTGTGCACATCTATGTAATAAAGAAGAAGATGAGGTCAACACATGTAGAGGGAGCAGATGACTACAAAGACTATATAGCCTCATAGGGAGTGATGGCTACAGAGGTTTTCTTCGGGAAACTTGATAGTCTCATGATGACATGTTGTAGCTATTAGAAAGCTACCCACCAATCCTCGATGCATGCTCTGAAGTCACTATGGATTTCTTTTGATGTATAGATTCGTGTGTCTGATAGTCAATGATCTTGAGCTCGTGTGGATGGCGACAATGTTAGATTCTATGCCGGATATTATACTTTCCTCATTAAGAGGGAGTGTTAATTTTTTATGTAATTTCAGAAGTTATTCTTAAGTGTAAGACAAAAATTGGTTGTTGAGTTTGAAATGAAAGATCCAGAGATGATGCATTCCTTTTTGGGTCCCGAGGTATGGCATAGACAAGATGAGATCTTTCCGAATCAAG